>VTFQ01000758.1:560000-707500 GCA_036281575.1 Ancherythroculter nigrocauda | reverse complement strand
TGACTCACCCACTTTCCACCTTCTTCTGCAAAGGTGCAGGCAACCTCCACCCTGCCTCCACATCAGCGCACGAACCCACGCCCACACACCACTGCAACCGGGACACATCGTGATCAAACACAAAAAACACACCGAGGGCCTTTCAGCGCTCCAGAGTGCTTTTTCCAGCAGGAGAACAAAGCAGAATGACGGTTGATTGTCTATGGCAGTATAAAGTATAACTGTCTTTTCCATCCACGATCAGATCTGTGAACCTGACGCCAAACAAACTCCTCTGAATCTTCTATGACATTTCACAACGAAGGCACCGTTACATAATTCTCACATGAATAATATATAACAGCCGTGTGAGACGCTTGAAGTGTACAGTATGCAGCAAAAAGACAAAGGGAGCTTCTTTAATAATCCCACACTAAAAATCCATCAAACCTCAAAAAGATTTTGATTTTTAGAATAAGCCTTGGTCTTAAAAGCATATTCCGGATGATTTTCAACCTCATATGTCTAGAAGTTTCTCTGAGTGAGAGGATGATTTAGACAACTTTACAGATCAAATAACACACATTTATTAATTGAACAATTTATATAAGAGCTACGGGACTCACATTTCTGGTTTAAAATGCCTTGCCCCATAGACTTCCATTGTAAGTGCATTACCTTTATAAAGACTTGTCATTTGTGTTAAAGGTTCAACACAATTTATTTCAGTTGTAAAGTTGCTCTTTTTTATTTTTGCCATGATTATTATGATTTTTATTAGGATTGTAAAAAACATCCTCCTTCAGGTTGTGGTTCATGTGTCTTTTTTGCTGTGAAATATTTACTGCTTTTTAAGAATAACTTTTAAATATTGTTTTTATTATTTTAAGATGAACTCCTCCTGGACTGAAGCAACTTAGGTTTACTTGATTATCCATACTTTTTTTTTTGTTGGATAAAATCATGTTAAAATGTGAGTATCAAATATGATACATCAAGCTTTTATTTGTTCATCTCTCAATCATCTTTGTATTGCATTGCATTGAGGGTCAGAAATTAACTTTTCCAATTTAGGGGCAATGAATATTTGCCCTCTGGAATTGATTTCCAGTGCCATTTTTTTACCTTTGTAAGGGCAATATTTATAACTACCTACTAAATGTATCTGTGTTGTTGTTTTTTTTTATGTCAAATGTTTAAATTTAACCAGTTACTGTAATCAATCACAATACTACATACTGTTACCAATCAAATTTTATTAAAGGGGACCTATATGGTGTCCCCAGAATGTGTCTGTGAAGTTTCAGCTCAAAATCCCCCACAGATCATTTATTATAGCGTGTCAAATTTGCCCCTATTTGGGTGTGAGCAAAAACACGCCGTTTTTGTGTGTGTCCCTTTAAATGCAAATGAGCTGCTGCTCCCGGCCCCCTTTCCAGAAGAGGGCGGAGCTTTAACAGCTCAACAACAACAAAGCTGGAGAATCTCACGCAGCCAAAATGAGGATTGTCAGTAACGGTGTTCAGCCTTACATTGTTCAAACCGGAGTCGACACTGATGGAGAGACTCAGGAAGAAGTTACAACTTTTAGAATGAAACTGGATGTTTCTGAATGGTTGATTCAACTCATTGTGTGTTCTCGGGGGCGGGGTTTATGCAAATTTTAGGGTTAGTGATGTCACTAACACAGGAAGAAGCTTGTTGTAGTCCCTACCAGCAGTTTGTTGTAGTCCTTAAAAAGTAATTTCTGTAAAAGAAAATATCTCCCTTTGCATTGAACTTTGAGCGTCGTAACTTTGCAGATGTTGTTTATGCTCAAACAGCAACATTACACACTAACTAAAGTTAAAAAAGTGATATCATAATCAAGCACCCCTTTAACATCAATAAAAGCCTTCTTTACACTACAAAGGTGAAGTTGCATCTGACACGCCATTTGTGTTTATTTACAGACTGTTTAATGCTGCTCATGTACATGTATTTAAACAAACACTGTATAATGTAAATGGCTTATAAATTAAAAAACAAGAACTCAGAGGTTTTGTGGGGGAAAGGCAAGTCATATTCTTGCTACAGACAAAACAAGTTAAGAACTGTTTATAAATTTGTTTATTGCTTTTACATTGGTTATTTCAGTAGCATGAAAATAAAATGGTTATTCAGATTGGGAATAAATTATATAAAGAAAGCGAGTAAAGAACTCAGTCTAATGTGTGAGTTAATCACTTTCACAAATACTCCCGTTATTATCACTGAAGCTAACACTGCAAAATGAATACATCTTTTCTGCACTTTGTTGTTTGTGATGATGAGAGAATTGGCGAATGCAGATTCAGAATTCAGTCAGTGAGTGCGCCGCGACGAACCTATACACCTCTAATTTGACATTGCATTAATACGCTCAACAGAAACGTGTGTGATTGGTTATAATGCTCAACGCTGCAAACCGTAAAAGAAAAACCGTAAAAAGAAACATGACAAAATGTAAGCAAATCTACTGTAAATGTAATGCTGTAATTGACAATTTTCAATAATTTCACATTTCATTTTAATCGTGACAGCTGTAGATCTAGTTTAATTGTGCAATGGCATTTTTTGCCCACTAATCTTGAATTTGGGGGGCATTTTTTGTTCATTTTGGTGGCATTTTTGCCCTAAGCCCTGAAAATTTTCGATTATATGTTTTGACCCCACAATAAATTCTACAGAGCTTTGATCATAAAACTAAGCATTTAAATATCATCTTAAAGGGTTAGTTCACCCATAAATGAAAATAATGTCATTTATTACTCCATGTATTTAATATGAACTACATGCCTCTTATGCATCCACTGTGGAAAAAAAAAAAGTGAGTTCATGTGAGTACAGTGATTAAATATTAATAATATAAAGCAACAACAACAAAAAATAAATAAATAACGACTTATATAGTGATGGCCGATTTCAAAACACTGCTTCATGAAGCTTCAAAGCATTATGAATCTTTTGATTCGTGATCCGAATCTGAATCATGTGATCCGAATCATGATTAGACACAAAAGATTCATAACGCTCCGAAGCTTCCTGAAGCAGTGTTTTGAAATCGGCCATCACTATATAAGTCGTTATTATTATTTTTTTTTGACGCTTTATAATATTATTATTGAACCACTGTACTCACATGAACTGATTTAAATATGTTTTTAGTGCACTAATGGATCTTGAGAGAGGAAATGTCATTGCTGGCTATGCAGGCCTCACTGAGCCATCGGATTTCAACAAAAATATCTTAATTTGTGTTCCGAATATTAATGAAGGACTTACAGGTGTGGAACGGCATGAGGGTGAGTAATAAATGACATTATTTTCATTTTTGGGTGAACTAACCCTTTAATAAGACATATTTTAGGAGATATTGACAATTGATATTTTATAACAGTCTGTTAAATTGTTATAAATATCTCAGTGATTATAATAATAATGTTTATTTTATATAGCGCCTTTCTACAATTTAAGCTTTACAATATTAAAACAAATGAACATGATTTAAAAGTTATATTATCTTTTTGGCCATTTAAATATCTGCAACTGATGTTTCAAATATGATACAAAACCTAAAACATTCGCAAACTTTTATTATTATTTTTTTTTTTATATTTTGTCAAAAAGTTTAATAAGCCGGTCCATTTAAAATATATATTTATTTCATATGCCAGGCTTAAGACATATAAGACTGCCACCTTCCATATGTAAAGTAAATGTAACTAATTATTATTATTAAGTTGTAAATAACCCAGAATATTCCTTTAAGATCTGTTTTCATTGTAATGTGGGATTTCAAAACATATACACTTTATTATCTAGCAATATTATCTCATAGCAATTTGGAGCTAACTATGCAGAATATTTATAGGCATACAATATTTCTGGAGATATATCTCTGTTATATCTATATCTCAGATCTTCTTCTATTTGTTACTGTACATAAGCTACTCTTTATCTATTTGTCTTTTTCACAGCAGTGTGAGGTGTACACATGCGGTCATGAACTATGGGGGGCAGCGGTGGAGTGAACCGGTGCAATCGTAGGTTAATGGTGCACTCATTGATTTTATGCTGCTTGAAAGCCAGGGCAGGTTTACGCCTGACAGAGTTATGAAATATGTAGTCCCAGCTGAATCTGTCCATCTATCTTTCCTTAACCTCTTTTCTCACCAGGTGCAAATGCACCAAACAGTTACATGTGGCATTTCATCTTCACTATAATCAACCAAAATTCAGCAAAAGTAGTATGTAAATTAAGCCATTGTTATTTGTTTTGTGCAAACTGTCAGGACTATTTCAATAAAAGACTTTAATAAGACATTTGTCTTCTTAAAGTAATGTAAACCAAAGATTTTAGGTATACAAAGATGGAGCACTCATATTACTATGAATGGTAATAGCATGGAAAGTGCAAAGCATAATATGGCGGAATAAGTCCCGCTGTAACATGTATAGTTTGTTTTGGTTACATTTTCACTGTTTCCTGTGCTTTTTTAGCCTTAGTTCCTAGTCATCATTAGTGATTTTTGTCATGATTTGAGAGTTTAGAAATAAAATTTATGAGACAGTTGTTGTCAGATTTCATTGGTGATTTCAAATATGATATTTAATCGTAAATTTGGTGAACAGCTTTGGAGAATTTGATGTTTCCCCATTTAAAGAGATAGAAGCTACCAGAAAGGTGTTTCAAACATGGCCGCCGACTGAAATGACTTGCCTTAAAGGGATAGTTCACCCAAATATGAAAATTCGTTCATCATTTACTCACCCTCAAGTTGTTCCAAACCTGTATTCATTTCTGTGAAGATATTTTGAAAAATGTCGGTAACCAAACAGTTGTGGGGCAGCATTGACTTCCAAAAAAATGAGACTGTCCTCTCTATAGGTCGTTACGCCTATATATCACAACCTATATTTATGTTTTAAAGTCATGCGCCCTCTAGCTGGCATAAAAATAATGACAGTGTCGTGTTACGTCTGTTGTCACGAAATGATGTACGACTGTCGTTACCGATCAAAATACGTGTTCATTTAATGCAATGTGTGATTTTTACACCATTTGTCCTATTTCCATTTAGCAAACTCATTTTTTTTTTTATAAACGACTACACCCACCCCCATCCCTAAACCTAACCTTAGTGATTTATAGTGCATTTACTATTTATGAGCACATGCGCTCCCTGGGATCGAACCCACGATCGCACGTATTGCATATTGTTATATACCAGTTGAGCTACACGAAACCTGAAATATGACGCAGATAAAAGGGAACAATGCATTAAAATGGAAGTGTCCTGTTGTCGATAGGGGCACAACTTTAGCAAACGCTCCTATGGGTCGTATTTCAGGGAAGTGACAAACGACCTATATAAGCGTATTGGTTGGAGAACATGTTGAAAAAAATACTATGAAAGTCATTTCTTCAAAATATCTTCTTCTTTTGTGTTCAACAAAACAATGAAATTCATACAGGTTAGGAACAACTTGAGGTTGAGTAAATGATGACAGAATTTTCATTTTTGAGTGAACTATCCCTTTAAAGGGACTTAGCGTATACTCATTGATTGGACAGACAGAATTTGCTGTCTAGCTGAAAAAATGATGAAGGTCGAGCCACATTAAGTCATGACACTAATAATGAAAACTGACATTCATTGACCTTGCTCACCACTAATCAGGTTGATAATAATGCGTTTAGTTTATTTTTGATATGGCAGCCAAGCATAACGGCTTGAATAATTCATAAGCTGGTTTTTGCGGCTAATTGGGTTACTAACAATCATTAGAGTCCTCTGTAGTTCTCAGAACACTCTACCTATTGATCAGAGGAATCGATACGACACAAATCTATTCATCGCTTTCAATAAAACACAACCACACTGGGAATAAATGCTTTAGTGACCTTTCCATTCATCTGCAAAGAAAGACAGAAGGGGTCCAAAGAATGGAAGAAGTGAAAGAAGTGAATCAGACAGAGAAAGAAAGAGCTAAAACACCTCTCATTCCACAACTCATCAGTTCCACTAGGGACCGCGGGATGCTTTCATGTGGAGGTGCATGCATAAATAAACAAAATTAATTCAACAAAGAAAACTCCAGAAATAGAGCTCTCTCATCCTCCAATGACTTTAGCAAAAGCCTCACCTGCTATACAGGGAATGAAAGAGCTTCTTTGAGAGTCTAATACCTAGCAGCTATATTAGGCTCATTCTACGAACAGGGTGTAAAACATGATAAAAAAATTTAAAAAAAGATTAAAAAAAAACAAACACTTGACCACTATGAAATGCCATTGATTGTCAACCTCAAGAGGTTGAGCTGTTTTATTTATTTATTCATTATTTAAATTTGGGACTTTGGAATAGAATTTCAATCTCTTTTTTAGCAATAAATATGCATTAGAATTAAATGGACCCTACACTCTAAAAAATGCTGGGTTAAAAACAACCCAAGTTGGGTTGAAAATGGACAAACCCAGCAATTGGGTTGTTTTAACCCAGTGGTTGGGTTAAATGTTTGCCCAACGTGCTGGGTAGTTTTATTTAACTCAACTGTTGTATAAAAATTACTGTATTGCTTGCTTAAAATGAACCCAAAATATGCTGGAAATTAACATTTATTAATATGTTTAATGAGCATTTATTAATAAGATAATGAATAATAAACAATAAACATTTATTAAATTGCTTATTAATAAATGTACACCTTTTGATTATTATTGTTGCCTCTAGTAATTATGTGTCTGATTTTTAATTTCTCACCATTTTTAATCAGTAGTTGGGTTAAATAAAACTACCCAGCAGGTTGGGCAAACATTTAACCCAACCACTGGGTTAAAACAACCCAATTGCTGGGTTTGTTCATTTTCAACCCAACTTGGGTTGTTTTTAACCAAACATTTTTTAGAGTGTACTGAAAAACTATGGCAGAATGAGTACCAGGGTTGATGATTTAGCCGATTAACATATCAGTCAGAAGGGACTAGCTAATTTGGGACCAAATGCTGGCTTATTAAACTTATATTTCCCAATATAATAAAGAAAAATATTTCATTAATCCCTTTTATTATAATAACTTGATAACAGGGTTGGATTTTTGAGCTTGATGAATGCAGTCAACACTGCAATATTTGTAAAATGTTGCTTGTCTTCCTGCCATGATGTAGAAAGGGTCAGAATGATGTCACTCCTTGGGTTCCACAATTTTAAGGAATGTTAAATTTTTTTTAATAATGGTGGGAATTCATGCATGTGAAATGTGGGCCGAACTATACAGTCCAATACGGTCGGCCGCTTCATCTGACAACAAAAGTTTCTTTGCAAACTCTCCATTACACTGTGCCTCCTTTACAAAACAAAATGCTCCGAATAAACATATAATTGCTCATAAACATGTATCCAGGATGCCATTAAAATAAACCATCCACTTGTTTCTGACGCTGGGATCCTTCTGAAGTCTGTACAGAAACACAAATGAGCTGTTTAAACTGGACGCATAAAAGCGATGCTTCTTCCATTTGTCCTGTTGTTGGCAGACTCAAGCGCATGGAGAAACAGCTCATAAAAAATTTAGCTTGACTTCCTGAGGTTGACAGTCAATGTCATTTCATAGTGGTCAAGCACCATTTTTTAAGTATTCTCTTTTTTTATCATGTTTTACTCCCTATTCGTAGAATGAGCCTAGGTATTAGACTCTCTAAAAAGCTCTTTCATTCTCTGTATAGCAGATGAGGCTTTTGCTAAAGTCATTGGAGGATGAGAGAGCTCTATTTCTGGATTAAAATTAATATAAAATTTAATTTTTTTAAAGGGGTCGTGACATGAGAAATGATCTTTGTACCATTAAAACATCATGCATGTTTCGTCCTCCTCGTTATAAATTAAGCAAGCTCAAAAAACAGCTCGTTTGATATTGTGGGATCTGGACATCACATGGTCAAATATATTTGCATATGACTGCCTCCAGAACAAGACAATGGCGAATAGTCTTACATCATCACACCATAGGCCCCACCCACTGGCATTTAGTCACTTAACAGCTGACATTCGCCTACACTGGATGTAATCATTGTGTTGCGTCAAAAGCAAAGAGAACCCATTATAATCACTGATGCTGTCTACACTGGATACAGTATACAGATGCACACTCAGTTTCTGACATATTTCACATGCTTGAGTCTGTCGACAACAGGACAAATGGAAGAACGTTTGCTTCGTTTTGACGTGTCCAGTTGAAACAGCTCATTTGCATCTCTTTACAGACTACAAAAGGATCCCAGCATCGGAAACAAGTGGATGTTTTATTTTATTGGCATCCCGGTTCACGTCAGAGAATTATATATTTGTTCAAAGCATTTCATTTTGTAAACATTGTAATGGAGAGTTCACAAAGAAACTTTTGTTGACAGATGCAGTCAGCTGATCTGACAGCAGCTGCATTACAAACAAAAGAGTAAATGATTTCATAATGCTTTGTCTGTGAATGATGGTTTTATATGGATAATGTTTTTCAAACACTTACTCACATGCAATAGTGAGTGGGTGTTGATACTGTTTCCTATGCAATGACGTTAGCCAATCATAGCAGTGGCTGTTTACTGACAAGCCTTAAAGAAGACACCCCTTAAAAACAGATAATTTCAGACAGAGGATGAGAATGAGTGCTGAAAATAATATTTTTTTTGCATATATATTGGGTTTTTTTTGTGCAAAAACTTTATTAATATTATAAGTGAACCTCAAGGAACATATTAAAATAATAAAAAAAAATCCATGTCATGACCCCTTTAAACTACAGTCCACTGAATATATTGTTATTGTTAACTAAAACTAAATCTGTTCAAATTTGTTTGCAGTAATTGAAATAAAGCGGAAATAAAACTGAAATAGATGAAAAACTTAAACATAAAAAAGTAAACAAAAATTAGAAACTCAAATAACGTTTAAGTTTAAGTAAAATTAGTCCAAAAAAAAAATGAAAATGAAAATAAAAATAAATAAAAATAGAAATAAAAATAAATGAAAGCTATATAGAAATATTTAAAAACTAATAATAATGACAAAATCACATAAAATGACTGAAACTAAAATTAAAATGAAAAAAAAAACTATAATACAATAAAATAAGAAACAATTTTTCAAAGTTGTAAATAAAACAAAGACCACTTTAGTACATTTTACTGGAATATACTATTTCAGTCTTTATACTTCAAAATGTCATGTTTTGTGAAATTTACTACCAAATTCTAAGTAAAAACATTGTTAAATCCTACACCAATTTTATATAAGCAATACTAAAAATAACACTGCACTAAAAAGCAGCCCAAGATTATGTCATTTATCTTATTTGATCAAGATCAAGACTTTGGAGGTGGGACTAGGGTGACCACCCGTCCCCATTCCAGGATTATTCTCCTTATAGTGGACTTCAATGGAGCCCAAACAGTTGAAAGTCAAAATTACAACAGCACCAGTTCTGTTTTTTTCCGTAAGTAGAATAGGGAAGGCGTAGGACAGACAGCGTAAGCTTTTTGAAGAATACGAAAGTGTGGTTTTGGCGGAAGCACATGCAAGGCAATCATTTGTGTTTATAAAGCATATACAGTTGTATTTTTTTCGAAAATGACCAATCGTTTCGCTAGATAAGACCCTTATTTCTCATCTGGTATCGTTTAAAGCTCTTTGAAGCTGCACTGAAACTGTCATTTTGACCTTCAACCGTTTGGGCTCCAGTGAAGTCCACTATAAAGAGAATAATCCTGGAATGTTTTCATCAAAAACCTTAATTTTTTTCGACTGAAGAAAGAAAGACATGAACATCTTGGATGACATGGAGGTAGTAAATTATCAGGAAAAATTTATTTGAAAGTGAACTAATCTTTTAATTTAAGCTTTTTTTTAAGAAACAGGACACCAAATTGTAGAGTATTCATGAAAAGTGTCATTAGCATCACACACTATCAGCATGGCTAAGATAGATCCTCCAGTCCGCACATTCTGCAAATGCATAAAAATAGGCACATTTCAAACAACATATTCCTATTACTACTCAAAATATTGATCAAAAGATAGCTAAGATAGCTATACAAAGCTAACAGCGCTACACGACTGAGCAGCATTTTAACATATGTGCTTGCGACTTGCAGGCACTTGCTAAAAATAGACTTGCACTGGTGTCTGCCGTTGCTTCATATGACACACTGGTAAAAGGGGACAGCACAGCAAGAGTGTGTATGTGTGAGCGTGTTCCTGCAAGCTCTTCATATGTAAGACCACAAATTCTTTGAACTACCACAACTGATTTCCTACCGCACACCGTCTCACTCTTTCACCTCCTGGCAAACTGCAGACTGTTGCGACTCGCAGCAATGTGTAGGTGTTGTTTTGATAAGGATGCAGTTGCCGTTTGCCAGGGCGACGGCACACAGATTATATGATTGTAAATCAACTATAAATAAACAATACAATGTCTTAATCTCAGTCTCCATGGTTCCATTCAACTGCATTTAGCAACATAGAAACGGATTTGTTCGTAGTCTGTTTCTAAGTATTACATCCTGTTGTTTTTGCACACAAATGGTGAGCGGAACATCTCACTTTAGTAATACAGTGGTTAAATGAATGGGGTCAACAATGTTGATATAATATCTACCGTCCCTGCAGAAACACACAGAATCTGTTAAACTGACCGCAATTACCAAGCTGATCCAGATGAACTAACAGGGAATGAACTATCGTTTTTCTCAAAGATATGAACAAAAACGTTAATTGAATGTTTATTCAAAGTTATCTGGTTTTTAATAATGTTCTCAAAATGTTAGCGCAAAAACATTATTTATATAGGCTATGGAGCCCCGCACATAAATTGTGTGCATGATTTACTATTTCATTCCCTTGATTTACTAAATCATGTGGATGATTTACTATTTCATTCCGAGCGCTTACACTGATACACGGGAGCGTTTGAAAGCAGGCATCTATCAGTGGATCCCTAATATATCACTGATAGACGGATCAGCTGATAGACGCCTGCTTTCCGTGTTTATCTGTGTAAGTGAAGAGCATCAAAGATGTCTATTTACAACTAGGGTGACCACCCGTCCCGCATTTTGCGGGACAGTCACGAAATTGGGAGCTTTGTCCCGCGTCCCACAAGATGTCCCACATTTCAGTTATGTCTGTATTATTATTTCTTTTCATCCCTGAAATCACAATACCACAGTAAGAAATATAAAAACTGTGACTGCCATTTAAAAATCTATTTGTGCAGCCGTCATGTTCTAGCTATTAAAATAACCAACGCAATCATAGAGAGAGGTTTTCCTGCTGATGACAACTGAGTGGACAGCGCAAAGGAATAGCTAACGCTACATTCACAAGGGGCGTCGGCGTTAACGCTTCTCATTTACTTTGAATGGGTGACATCATGCATAGCCGAACTGAATTGTGGGTTCCGTCGCGTCGCTTCACTCACGTTGCAAGCGGCAGAAGTCAAAAAGTATAGAACCCAAGAGGCGAAACTTAATTAATATTAATAAAATGACGATAATTTTTGGGTAACAGCCACTAGGTAGCACGGCCGCCATTATGGGGTGAAAATACTAACTGGACCATAGAATCCTTCACATCTTACGCACCCAAAATCAGTGAATTTCACTGTCAAATCAGAAGCGCAGTAGAACAGTTTTTTAAATTAAGTCATCAGTAAATTGTATGGCTCCTACAGTAAATGTTGTATTGTTTTATATATGTTTTATTTGACCAGTTGTGGAATCCAACCATTCATCCATCTGAGGTAACAGTTAGCCTACTTTATTGAGTATTTATGCAACTTTACACATTTATTAATAGTAAATTAATAAATTTAAGATCATCATGTTTGCAGCAAACAATATATTTTAGACCTAGTGGAGTAATAGTAATAATATCTAGGTCTGAATTGAAATATATATATTGTACGTTTTAATGGATCACAAACATAATGATCTTATAATACATGATGCAATGCTGTGTCCGTTATCCCATAATTCCCACTTTTGGACACTTTTGCTTTAACAGACATTAGACTGCAAAATCAAGCTGTTATATTCATATATTTATTGTCCAACATTCCCAATTTTTCTGATGCATGTCCTTAATTTAATTTCATATGTTGGTATTAATTCAGTGTTTATAAGCCTTTTAAAGAATTTGAACCCAAACTGACTGGGTGTCTAGAGAGCAAAAAGGTTTTGTGAAAAAGTGGAAGATTTAAACACAAAGTGTAAAATAAACTGTTAAAAGGATTTGATGATCACTAGTGACAGTATTTTTTTCTGTGTTGTCATCATTCAGGTTGGATTTGAGCTTTAATGTACATTTTTTTTAACAAGGCAGCTGATATTGCCATAGAAACTAGTGGACTGACACTCGCTTTCACCACAAAATGGCGGAAACGCAGGGCTGCTGCTGGGCGCCGGTGTTTCAATGGAGCGTTCTATTGAGTGTCGCTTCTTGTTAGTGGATATTCTATGCAGAAGTTGAAGATTTCTCAACTTTTCAAGCGCCAACGCAGGCGTCAGCCAATCAGATCGCTTTATGCAAACACCCTAGAGCAGTCGCTAGTCAATTGCGTTCGAGCAACACCGGAAAGTAATGCGATTGGCTGTTATCATTATAACGGTCGTGTCAACACAAGCTTCAGACACGCCCTCCGTCAAGCATTGACGCTGACGTCCCGTGTGAATGCAGCGTAAGTGAAGGCCTCAGCAATGTGGGTAAACACAGGTACACCAGCAAAAATTTCATCTCACATACTGGATAAGAAGCTAAAGAGCTGCTCAAAGCAGCCCAAATTAAAGCATGTAATCACCCATCGTGATGGCAAATATTTCCACCGAACATGCGCCGATCCCGTGGTCGAGCACCTACGGAAAAACACGAGATATTCTCCATTCATTTTAACTAATAAAAAAATTGATTGCAACTTTCAGACATGAGTTTCTTCTCATGTTAATATTAATTTAAGGCGGTTTCTATTGCGTTATTATACTAGACAAATGTCGAGAGTGCATTATTGTAACGCGAGAGCGCATCAAATGTGTGAGCAAGAATCTCTCCGCTCACAGACGGATTCCCTTCTCGTGCAAAACTGGACGTGCGCTCTCTCTCGCTCCAATATTATGTTCGTGCTCAAACTTTGTCCTCCTGCATGTGCAGTCGTGAATCTAGAATTGTCTTCTCTCCAGGATGTAATGCTGCCAAAAGTGCAACATTGTAGTGTGGGCACCCACCGCCAGAAAAAAATGAATTGGCCAAGTTTGCCAACGAATGTAAATCAGTTTTCACATAGCATATTAGTAGTGAATTTATCTGTCTCACGCATATCCCGCATTGTCCCACAAAATCACATTTCTACAACAGATCAATAGCCAGGTGGTCACCATACTTACAACATGTTTTTGAAGCTTTGATCATTGTAGCCAATCACAGACCTATCTGTTGAGCATGTGAACACAATGGCCAATCAGAGACATATTGCTCAAAATGTTGGGGGGAAATAAAATTTCAGTACCGACTTGGTACCGAAGTCAGTACTTTTGACAACCCTATTGAGAACAAGCTTCAACCATGTTCCACAACCACCAAAATCTCTTTCACTTTTTACCTCTCTCTCAGATCTGTTTGTTTTGTTTTCTAGGCGGATGCTCTGCAGCTCACAGAGATGCTGCACTTTTCCTGTTGTGCACTACTATACTATAGTGAGCTACACCAACTAGAAACCAGGACTCAGCGTGGGCCAAAAGAGGACATGGAAAGCTGATCTCAGACCATCCTCAGAAAAAAATAGGTCAATACGCATTAGCTGCGACCACATACAAAAGTTCCTTCACTCGGACTGGAGAAAACCATCTATATGTGTCACGTCTCTCTCTACACAAGTCCACCGTTTCCTCTTCTAGTTAATATTTATAATACGGAGCACCACAACAACAGACATCTAATCAGTAATGACTATCAATGCTAAACGCAAACTGGTGGCTTCATTGACCTCTTTCACAAGGCGAAATGTTACTGAACTAAATCCATGTCGAGGTTACATCAAATTCATGCCATTCTATTGACACGAATGCTTTATCCCATTATTGACAGACTTTTGCTAGCCTTTGGAGATTATGGTGTTGGCATTTTAAGTACTTTAATGGTAGCGAACAGTCAAAGTGATTAGGCAACAAGGGTGATAAGGAGTGAAAATAGATAAAGGCTATTATGCCCTTCGCCCTGAGGAAATGAATCAATATTGTGTAGTGTTATGGATGAAGCCTGTTAGTCTAATGCGTATCACAACAGGCCCCGAAATACTCCTAAGTGCTTAAATGCCTATTGAGTTTGGTGCAGCCCACTCCTATTTCCTGACCATATGATAGCCAGTGATGAGAAATAGAGAGAGAGGGGGGTTCCTGTCTGCCTGGATGAGAGGAATAGCAACATGAATCTCACTTTCTGTCATCCACGGTGGAAAGAGAGAAATGAGAGGGCCGTTCCTCGGGTCACCGCCTCTCAGACAGAAGATGATGTCAGTGAACCAAACGCATGCAGGTCATTCTCTTGTTCAGCTGTGAGTAACAACACATTTGCACTCTTAAAAGTAAAGGTTCGGAAAGGGTTTTGCAGCCTTGATACCACAGGAGAACTTTTTCAAAAGTTTCAGGAAGAAAACCATCTGTGTACTGGTGCTCTAAAAACCCAGAAACCAATAGACTCTTATGAAAAATGGATTCTAAACGGCAGCAAATAAGAGTTCTTTGGCTTGTGGAACTCTTTTTTGGTGCTGATTAGAAACCTGCTTTTTGGGTTGTATGAAAACAGGAATAAAGAAGGTCAACATCAAGCATCATTCAACACATTTTACTTCCAGGTCTACGTTTATGAAGACAAGCAGTTTTGCTATTTTGTTTAAAAAATAAATAGCATCATGAGTTATTCTCAATAAGACCAGAAATGTTCATGTGTTCGAGAAAGTAAATTTTGATTTAAAGGTGCAATATGTAAGATTTTTGCAGTAAAATATCCAAAAACCACTAGGCCAGTGTTATATATTTAGTTCACTTGAGTACTTACAATATCCCAAATGTTTCCAACTATTTGTAAATCGTGAGAAAATTGCAATTTTACCCAAGGCTCCGGGACGTGTGAGGAGTCGCCTGTCAATTGCGTCATACCCGCGTTACCCTCGGTTTCCGGTTTTATTTTGTTGAAACCATGAAAACACCAAAGACGCTTTAATATATTACATGTTTTAATAGACAAGGGAACAACTGTTTGGTTACGTTTATGGACAGAAAACTAATTATTGTTATATAGCTCAACACGTTTAGTCTTATTGTTTAAATCTAATTTTCTTGATGTTTTGCGAGTACCATGCTTTACCATGCCTCAGAGAAAAACACTATTTTGTCAAGTAGCTAACATAGCATAATCAGATGCAGCTTTATTTTTAGTAACAGTAATACAGCATTTTCTCCATCATACAATACGTTTTAAAATGAATTGCATGCCATTCATCAACACAATCATCCGCATTTAATATGATATTGTAAAATCGATCTATCTTACTGCAGTGTGTAACAGTGTCTCACAGCAGCCGCCGAGTGAACGCACAGAGTAACGTTATAACATCATTTTCAACACTCTCAAATGTATCTAATATGATAAACAGAGCTGCGTTTCCTCATACTCATGACCGGAAAAGCAGAAGCGGCGCCGGCGACTGTGTCATAATAAAAGTCCCGCTGCTCGTGAGGCGTGTGTTGATCAATCGCTCCAGCTCCTCGTTCAGCTCCACAACACTCGCTCCTGCTCTGCTTCATACTACAGTAATGTTAATAATCACATCCATGAACATGATTTCTGCCCGAGTCCTATCCCTATTGTTTCCACCGGCTGTGATGTAAAGATCACATGTCCCAAGATTCTGCGCTCAAACTTGCCGTCATCAAGCTACGCCTTTGTTTTGAATAGGCCTCTAGCGGACAGAAATCTAACATATTGCACCTTTAATGTTGAGCATAAACCCAAACACAAATAACTATTTCAGCATGAAAGGGTTTTAATATGATTCTAAATTATTAATGGCATAACCGCCTTAAGGGCCTTTCACACTGAACGCGTCGCGAAAACACGGAAGAATGGACCTTTCACACCGAACGCGAAACGACTGATCATCTTCTGCTAATTCACGCCTGCACGCTAGGTGGCGCCGATCAACAATGCATTTGTCCTCACGTATGTGTCTCGTATATGGCTTTAACATCGTCCGCTGCATAATATACAGCGTTAAATTAAGATGAATAAAGTTTGGTACTAGAAACACAAACTATCAACAATGCTTAAAAGAATACATCATAAAATATATTTAGAGGTACAATTAGCATAAAGCTACATTTCAAAATTTATGATTATTTATGTCTTTGCTCAAAACGCACTTTAAACCATCATCGAGTTATTGTATTCTGATATTATTTAAAGTGGGTTTTGATTCGATGCTGGGCAGACATGCATTCTTTGTTTGTGTGTTTTAAAATGGATTGAATGCTAAATCTGCTTATCATTTGTCATAAACATCCTTTATTGTTATAAAAATACCATGAGTTGCATAAAAGCACACAGAAAACATATTGTCATAATCATGTCTATTTGCCTTCATATTTTATCTGTAGAAAAATGTTTCTCTTAATTTTTATATACAGAAGAGCAGGAGATATGATTACATGATTGACTGATCCAAAACTTGCTCTCATAATCATAACACTCGCGCACATGGAAGAAAACGGACAGTGATCCCATAATTCAGTGGAAAAAGAATGGAAATTATATTCTGTATAAAGAACATGTGAGAATAAATCTGTTCTCAGATACCAATGATAATCTCCTCTTGGATACTCTTCTTCGGTTTTTGTTTACACTAGTTTTCAAAACAGCGCCACCACTCTCACCCTTCTGTGCAACAGCAGCTGCTCCAGGAACGTGATCTAAAACTCAAATCTAATTGGATGGCCCATTTCATCACGGACACACAAGTCCAAAAAAAAAAATCCTCACTTTTTTGCACCATGAATGTTCGCGCCCAGTGTGAAAGGCTCCATAGGGATCTATTTTTTCAATTCAAGAGCGTCGTCGTGGCGAAAATTTGGGCCTTCAGACATGGGGGGACACCACTTTTTTCAGTGCCTGATTCCTAAACTTTTACATTAGGACCTCTAAAATCCTAAATATGTGGCTACTGCCTTTTTGATGACCATTATTATAGATCCTTCACTCTAAAAACTAGAGGATCAACAAAAAAAAATAAAAATAATGCACCTTCGAATTAAATTATTTTCAACCAACAGACCATATTGAATTAACTATATTGACTTATGCTGGGTACACACCACAAGATAATCAGGCTGATTTTGGGCCGATTTCTCTCCTAGGTAATGTCCCGGTCATCTTGATGGTTCTACAGATTATCTTATCAGATTTTCCTGTGGTGTGAGGTGTGTTAAGTGTGACTGAATCTGCTGGGAAGAACGTCTGAGCCGGCCCATCACGAATCAGAAATCTTGATGTTTGAGGGGAACCCTGAGGACAAACGCACATGACAAAATGGCTTGCTGCGTTAATGGTCGAGACAGATGTGCGTCTGTGTAGATGCGCTCGTATGCGGAAGATAAACAGAACACACATTGTTGGATCGTGGCATTGGCTGAAAGTTTTGTTCCTGAGATTTACTACAATGACAATGGCGGGAGGATAAAAAAACTCCGACAGCACTGCTTGGATATTAACTGCTGCATTTTGAAATATTTTGGATGCGGGCTCATTTGTTTGTGAGATATATATGATCATATACAGTTTTACAACATAAACGCTGCTCAGGTTGCATAATTTCTTGAAGAACGATGATGGAGAGCAGATCATTCAGAAGAAATGTGATGCAAACAATGGATAATACATCAATATTTCATGGATTTAACGCTTTTGTGGACAAAAAGTACTGTTTTTTGTTTTTCAATGGACACTCATGAACATTTTACCCAAGTGCAAAAGATTGGATTCATCTCGCGATTGCTATTTCATTATAAAGGTATGAAGTCCCGTTTGTTTTTTTATGTTGTTATTTGCACACCTGACACAAATTACAATTACTAGTGCTGGAGCATCTATATCATAAAAAAAGACACCGTAGATTGACAGTAAACCTTTAGAACTTTCAAATGATATAACTTATATTTATTAATATTTTAGATAGTATCTAAGATAGATAGATAGCTCCATAGCCTGCTAACATGATCACGTCGAGCTAGGCGGGCATGGTTTCAGTAATCAGGCACCTCGGTTCCAACCATGTCCCGCCTCTTTGCCCATTTTCGGTTATCCGGGAGTGAAGTGCGGTGACGTGCTGCTAAGATGGCAGCTGCCTCATTTTTGCTTCAAAAATGCTCTTCAGAAATCTACGGGTGACGTCACGAAAGCTACGTCCATATTTTTTTACAGTCTATGTGTGTACCCAGCATTAATAATATGTAATATTCTGTAACATCACACAAATTTGTCACATTACTCTGTAAGTTGATTACTCAAAAAAATTAAGTTGCTCCAACTACTTGCTTTGTAGCCCTGGAACCAATTAATTTTCTATATTTCAGTTCAAATCCACAGCTATCGATGCACATGCTTAAATGCTTAATGTAACTGATTTGGCATATTTAATGAACAAATAAGATATTACTTGTCACTGGCATTAGCGCAGTCATCGCTTATAGAGTCAATAGTGTTTACCTTCATGTATCTACTCTTCAGCACAATGCTAACCACAAAAACTTCAACACTACAGAAAATCTTTTAAATGTCAAACATAACGGCATTAAACACTAGCAGGTCTTTCTTTTCACTAAAAACAGATAAAATAAATAACACTTAATTTCAACATTTTTTCTCCTGATCCAGTCCTTTGCAAAGCATGAAATCCACTGCCCAATTTCCGAAATTATCAAGGAAATTTCATAAAGTTACTTCAACTTAATTTTTTAAAAATTCAATTAATCCAGAAATTTAAGTTTAAATTATACACAATATTAAGTTAATGTAATGATCAACATTATGTCAACAGAACTCAACAAAATAATGTTTGCAACCTAAAAGGTAAATCAATAAATTGCATGCATTTATTAAAGTTATGGTTATGGTCCCCTTAATTACTTTTTAGAGTGTTTAAAAGGCGAGCTAATCCAAAAATTAAAACGACAGGTTTTACAAATGTTTCTATGACGTCAAGGGGCAGCAAGCACCGCCTCTGCAGAAGAAGATCAATGCCTACTTCATCACTGCCTGTTTAGCCCCGCCCACCGATTCGCACATGACATGCAATAGAATAGGTAGCCTAAGTAAGATAGGCCTACGTGGTGCTAAACCAGATCGAGTTACCAAGCAATAAACATGCCGTTGAGGATTACAAAATATTGTGCAGTGCCTGGACTCGACAGTAATGCAATATGTAAGTAACTGTGTGAAATCTAATGCCTGATCTGATATTAATGATTCATGTACAGTCAGATGATCTTTGTCTGTGTGTCAGTAAATCAAACCCGTGACTAAATGTCAACTTGCCTTGTTTCTCTTTGTAGGATGAAAATAATCTCTTATTTAACAGTGATTAAATTATATAAAGAAAGCGTTCAAAGAACGCTCCCTTTGCAATCGTTGGAGCGGCGCGCTGAAACTGTCAATCAAACAGCGCGAGTTTATCAGTGACTGACTCGCAAAAGTCCAGTTTTATTCAACAAATCTCTTAATTATATCGCGTTTGCACTGTTAGTGAAGATGAAAGCATTTGTTAGTGTGCAGAAATTGAGTTGCAATGATGAGATCACTGTTTTCATGCGTTCAACAACATGTCAGTGATCGGCTACAATGTTCATCACTGCAACCTTTCATGCCACGATCTGAATATAATGCCATAGATCTAAATGTAATGCATCACTTTTCACGATTAGTTAACCTTGAGAGCTGTAATAGTAAAAACACACTAAAAGAGAAAGTAATAATTGGCTATTTCATATGCAAAGATGTCAGCCAATCACAGCAGTGGGTGTTTACACTGAAGTCTCACAGCAGACACGCCCCTAAATATCCCAGGTGAAAAAAAGTACACTTCAATAATGTACTTAAAGTGCTCTATTTTCGTGCACTAATTTTGTACTTGATATACTAAAAATTCTGCTTTAGTACTACTTAAGATCATCTTAAGAACATGTAAGTGTACTCAACTGTGCTATTTTGAGACAGCATTAAATATGAACTAAAATGTGCTTTTAATATACTATCTCTGTATTTTAAAAAATGTATTTAGATACCACTTATAGTACATTTGAACCCATAGTGTACTACAAGTGGTAGCTAAATATATTTTTTAAATACAGAGATAGTATATTAAAAGCACATTTTCGTTCATATTTCATGCTCTCTCAAAATAGCACAGTTGAGTACACTTACATGTTATTAAGATGATCTTAAGTAGTACTAAAGCAGAATTTTTAGTATATTAAGTACAAAATTAGTGCACGAAAATAGAGCAAAGTATATTATACAAATGTTCTTTTTTTGTACCTGGGATAGAGCGTTTAAACCAGAGGCTAAAATCAGGGTAGGAAAAATGCCTTTTATTTATAAATTATGACAATTTTGGATGTAAAAAGCATACTAACATTATAAGTGCACCCCAGGAAACATTATAAAACAATAAAACAACACAGTTCATGACCCCTTTAACTAAAATTAAAATGAAAACGGAAAGTACAAGAATAAAAACGAATTCCAAATATTTTTTAAAAAACTATAATAGTATCTCACTTATACTAAAATAACACTGACTCAAACCTGTATGACTTACTTTGTTCTATGAAACAAAGGAAGATATTTGAAAACTGTCTCAGTGTTGTTTCAGACCCAATTGACTTCCATTGTATGGCCAAAAAAAGCTGAACATAATATCTTTTGTGTTGTAGTGGTTGTTTTTTTTCAGCTAATTTTTGGTTCTGAACATTTTCACACTACAAGGAACCTTTTGTGCTTTGGATGTTGAAGGTTCTTCATGAAACAACGCACTCAAGCTCACCAGTGTCGTCGATTTAAGAACAGTCAAGAATAGTAAAATTGATTTTCTATTAGATAAGGGTTAGTTCAATAAATATTTCCCCCCAAAAACCTTTTACCCTTTCTTCTGTGTAACAAAAATAAGAGTGTTCATAACCAAACAGCTAAAATGAACACTGACTTCCACCTGGACAAAAAAACAAACGCTGAGACATTTCTCAAAATATCTTCTTTTTTATGTCCCACAGAAGAAAGTAAGTCACACAGGTTTGGAACGACGTGAGGTTTTCACTTTTGGCAAACTATCCCTTTAAGGTGACACACTGAAGAACCTTTAAGAAGAGCTTCATGTTTCATTCATTTTGGGAGATCCCCCAACACTTCTCAGTACATCAGTTCATCCGTTCCAGATAACAGGTTGACCACTCTGCGTAAGTGTCACGTACACCATGGGTTTCCATTCGTCTGCACCCCTCCTCTTGCAACGTGTAGTGTTAATTATTAAGGGATTTTCATACAGTCAGTGCGTCTGGTGCTCTAAACCCTCCCGCTACCCACCGTCACACATATTCCACCCGAATCCATAGGGACTATTCATTTTTCCCTCCCTCCCTCTCTCTCTCAGTTCAGCTCATATCTGTCTTCAGATACAGAAGCGTATGAGTGTTTCTTGATCCTGAATCGTCTTTGACATCAGCAGTGGCAAAAGTGCATGGCGTGCATATCAAACCCTGCCTGTGCACAGCGCACATAAGCACATATAGAGTACAAACTGACCCATTCGTGCACCTTTTAACACAGAGAGAGCAGGTTTCGCATCCTGCTGTGACAGCATGACGGTCTGTCACGTCACACAACACAGACGAGACTGGTCATGTGGTTAAAAATTCAGCCACTGAAGCCTGTCTGTAAGGATGTGGCATGTTTAATATATAAAGAGTCAAGCAGAAGAAAGCTGCTGGTGGCCCTTAAAGGGGCATTTTGAATGTCTTGCTGTTGTTTACAGTTGTTGGCTTGATTGCATGTGTGTGTGAAAGAGAGGTCTATATGTGTACTTTCATGCACCTTTTTTCAAATTTATTTTATTTTTTATTTTATTTTTTGGAGGAGGTGTGAGTGGCAGTCCTGGTATACATGGTGCCCTATGCAAGACACAAACAAAATCAAAGAATTTTTTTTTTTATAATTTATAGCTTACATGTTTGTCAAGTTTTTGATCAGAGAGCAACTGGGCCTGAGTTAAAATCCTTGACATGATATAATAAAAATTGTCAGTAATATTAAGTAATATTAATCAATAATCTGTTCAGCTGCAATTTTACTTTATTAAATAAATAATAATTCATTGTGAAATATCAAAATTAATAATAATCATTATTATTATTCACAAGAAATTATTATTTCTTTAATAAAGCAATATTGCAGATGAACTTGAAAGCCATCAGGTTTTACATTTTTATAATAAATCTTTGTGTTCCACAGGAAAATAAATAATGATTTTTGAGTAGGGATGCACTGATAGGATTTTTTGGGGCCGATACCAATACCGATATTAACAAACAATTATTGGCTGATTCCGATACTGATATTTGTCACTTGCTCTCTTATTTTTGTCATTAAAATAGTGCTTTGATCATGTTTTAAATTAGCAAAGTTATATATATATATATATATATATATATATATATATATATATATATATATATACTCAGCAAAAAAAGAAACGTCCTCTGACTTTCAACTGTTTTTACTTTCAGTAAACTTAATGTGTAAATATTTGTATGAACAGCTGATCAGCTGTCCTTCCTGTCTCCCTGTAGCGCTGTCTCAGGCGTCTCACAGTGCGGACATGGCAATTTATTGCCCTATAGCCACATCAGCAGTCCTCATGCCTCCCTGCAGCATGCCTAATGCACGTTCACGCAGATGAGCAGGGACCCTGGGCATCTTTCTTTGGGTGTTTTTCACAGTCGGTAGACAAGTCTCTTTAGTGTCCTGCGTTTTTAGAACTGTGACCTTAAATGCCTACTTTTTGTAAGCTGTTAAGGTCTTAACGACCATTCCAGAGGTGCATGTTAATTAATTGATTATGGTTAATTGAACATGCATGGAAAACATTGTTTAAACCCTTTACAATGAAGATCTGTAAAGTTATTTGGATTTTTACAACATTATTGTTGAAATGCAGAGTCCTGAAAAAAGGGACGTTTCTTTTTTTGCTGAGTATATATATATATATATAAAAAATAAAATAAAAAAATACACTAGCTAGTTTATTGCTGCATCATCAAATAATTTCTAATGAACATGGATTGGATCAATTTACCATTCAGCAGGCCTATATAAATACAACAGAACAAAGATACACATGAAATAGCTTTTAGGTAGGTTTAAAGCTACAATATGTAGTTATTTCGCCGCTAGAGGACGACTATTCAAAACAAAGGCGTAGCTTGATGACGCAGAGTTTACGCGCGGAATCATGGGAAATGTCGTCTTCACCTCAACGACCGGTGGAAAAGAATCACGACGGGACTCGGGCAGAAATCATGTTCATGGATGAGATTATTAACATTACTGTAGTATGAAGCAGAGCAGGGCGAGTGCTGTTGGAGCTGAACGAGGAGCTGGAGCGATTGAGAGACAAACGCGACACATGACTCGAGAGCGGAGGAACTTTTATTATGCCGCAGTCGCTGCCTCCACTTCTTACGTTCAAATGTGTATAGGGTAACACAGCGCTGTTTATCATATAGATACATTTGAGTGTGTTGAAAATGATGTTATAACGTTACTCTGTGCGTTTGCTCGGCGGCTGCTGTGGCTATTTATCTGTTGCAGGGCAGTAGATGTGATTTATCGGGACAATGCAGGACATGTGTGAGACAGACACATTTAGGACTACTATGGCTATGTAAATATAGATTTACATTTGTTGGCAAACTTGGCATATGCGCCGATTAATGTTTCTGGCGGTGGGTGCCCACATTATAACATTACGCTTCTGGCAACATTAAATCCTGGAGAGAAGACAATTCTAGATTCATGGCTGCACATGCAGGAGGACAATGCACATGTAATATCTGAGCGAGAGCGCCTCCAGAATCCACCTGTGAGCGGAGAGATTCCTGCTCGCGCATTTGATGTGCTGTGTTACAATAATGCGCTCTCGACATTTTTTCATTGTAATATAACGCCATAGAACCCACGTTAAATTAACTATTAATGTGAGAAGAAAGTTGTGTCTGAAAGTCTTAATAAATTTTTTATTGGTAAAAACGAATGGAGAATATCTTGTGTTTTTCCCTGCTCGACTATTTCCATAGGTGGCGCATGTTCGTTGGAAATATTTAACATCAGGACGGATGAGCACATGCTTTAAATCATCAGTTTGGGCAGCTTTGAGCAGCTCTTGAGGTTCTTATCCAGTATGTGAGATGAAATCCTTGCTGGTGTAGCTGTGTTTACCGAGTTTGATGAGGCCCGCACTTAGCTATTCCTTCGCACTGTCCACTTAGTTTTCATCAGAAGGAAAACCTCTCTCTATGATTGCATTGGTTGGTTATTTTCACAGCTAGTATATGACGGATGCACAAATAGATTTTTAAATGCCAGTCACATTTTTTATTATATTTCATATTGAGGTATTGTAATTTCAGGGATGAAAAATTATTATACAGACATAAATAAAATGCAGGACACTATTTAAGTCTTGCTGGACGCGGGACAAAGCTCCCAATTTCGGGCCTGTCCCACAAAATGCGGGGCGGGTGGTCACCCTACTGCTGTGAGACACACTGCAGTAAGATAGATCAATTTTAGAATATCATAATAATAAATGCTGGATGGATTGTGTTGATAAATGGCATGCAATTAATTTTAAAACGTTGTATGATGGAGAAAATGCTGTATTACTGTTACTAAAAATAAAGCTGCATCTGATTATGCTATGTTAGCTACTTGACAAAATAGTGTTTTTCTCTGAGGCAGGGTAAAGCATGGTACTCGCAAAAAATCAAGAAAATTAGATTTAAGACTAAACGTGTTGAGCTATATAACAATAATTAGTTTTCTGTCTATAAATATATCAAAACAGTTGTTTCCCTTGTCTATTAAAACATGTAAATATTAAAGCGTCTTTGGTGTTTCCATGGTTCTACAAAATGAAACCGGAAGCCGAGGGTAACGCGGGTATGATGCCATTGACAGGCGACTCCTCACACGTCCCGGAGCCTTGGATAAAATCAGGATTTTCTCATGATTTACAAATAGTTGGAAACATTTGGGATATTGTAAGTGCTCAAGTGAACAAAATATATAACACTGGCCTAGTGGTTTTACTGCAAAAATCTTACATATTGTGCCTTTAACAGTTTTTACTTACAGAAATAAAGTAAACAAATGTAAAATAACACTGCATATATTCTTCACTGTATAAATTAAATCCATATATTATTATTACATTGAGACATAGCTAAATTATACTGTACAACGGTAATATATTTCTGTCACAATTACAATCAGTTAAACTGAACTTTTATTTTGACGGGTTGCCGTGAAGACCTTCGAGTTTCTGTGTGTTTATGATATGACGATAGATTTTCTTGAATGAAACAATAAAATTCTCATGAAGTAAGTCTAGAGATGAAGTTCATGCACTCATGTCCTCATATAGTGAGGCGGCAGAGGCTGAAAACACCGCGAGCATCACGCGAGCTTCAGTGTGTGCATGTGAGGTAAATGAAACAGCGTGTCTGCGCCATTCAATCACACAGAGACACAAAAGAACATGCAGGATTCATTTTTAAAAAGTCTTTTTGCGGCTTAATATTCACAGACAATAGTCTATATCGCGAGTTGATTTAAGTGTACTGACCTGCTTTTTATTTATTCATCAAAACTTTGACAAATTCCATGAAATTCCACATTATACAGCGTTATCCGCGTTTTTATGACTAAATTCCTTCCGCGTTTTTGCAGACACTAGTCTATATTGCGAGTTGATTTAAAGCTGCTGTCCGCGATTTTTGGCCCTCTAGCGGTTAATAAACAGAACTGCACGCGTCTTGTGGAGGAACATTCTAGCCAGAGCTACTTTTCTCCATGTATGTCTATGGCGAGTCACGCAGTTTCTGTGATACTCTGTGGCGGGTCCTACCAGTCGGGTCTGAAATAGTCCGAATATAAACACTTATTATAAGTGTACCATAATGATTCAGGATAAGACAAAAACACGGTTTGGAAAATGGATTCATGTTGTATATTCTCATTATATAAGTTTTGTAAATTTTTAACACCAAAAAAGTTGCGGACTGCAGCTTTAAGTGTACTGACCTGCTTTTAGTTTATTAATCAAAACTTTGACAAATTCCATGAAATTCGACATTATACAGCGTTATCCGCGTTTTTATGACTAAATTCCATCCGCGTTTTTGCAGACACTAGTCTATATCGCGAGTTGATTTAAGTGTACTGACCTGCTTTTTATTTATTCATCAAAACTTTGACAAATTCCGTGACATTCCGCGTTATCCGCGTTTTTATCACTGGATTCCGAGATTCCGTCCGTGTTTTCGGCGTCGTGGAAATCATTGGGCCCTATACATATTAGCCCTTATGAAAGTTTCAAAAGTTATTTAGTCAAGAGTAGTTTGTTGTTTGAGTAACATTAAAACGCAGACAGCAGCACAGCAGGAATATTAGATTATGAATTAATCTTGGATTATGCAACAGACATTATACAGCTCAGTGCCTTCACGCAGCAAATTAATAAACCATCGGTTTGTTATATCTGCCTTTTTCATGCTGGTTGTAAATTGATCAAAAATCGGACCATACATTGGTGCGTCTCTAGTTTTGAGTGACATGAGGGTGGGTATACAGTCACAAAATTTGCACTTTAAAGTAAATGATCTTTAGAAGGTGTGATTTGAATGTGAATGTGAACAGTTGATTTCTGTCCTAGTGCTTTAGACTTTTTTTTTTAACCAATAGTAATCATGTGACTTCTTTATCAAAGATACATTTTTTTTTTTCTGCTGATGACTGATGAGAGTTGCGCTGCTTAAATCAACACAGTTGTCATTATAAGGTGCAAAAGACAGTGATCAGTCGGTAAGCCCTCAGTAGAGAGCCTATCTCTCTCATACACTCACTCACACTGAGTTTGAGCTGCAGTGTAAGAGGATTTCATTCATCCATATTCACTGTATCGGACAGACTCTCACAGTTTCTCGGTCAGCGTGCGCTGGAGGGGGGGGGGCAGGGGGGGGGGGGCATAAGCTCTTGGTGTTAAGTCACTTTCTTGCTTAAATAGAGTCTATCCCGGTGGGCCTGGAATAACTTAACACTTAGGGATCACACCATTAATTGCGCTCTCAGAATGGAGACACTAAGAGCTGCTTTATCACAGGTGCAAAAAATACACTAAACACACTGACTGTAATAATACTAAATACATCTAACCACAAAATCTGACAGTGGTACACTCTGAAATATGCTGGGTTAAAAACAACCCCAGTTGGGTTGAAAATGGACAAACTCAGCGACTGGGTTGTTTTAACCCAGGTTAAATATTTTCCCAATGTGCTGGGCAGTTTTATTTAACCCAAATATTGTTTAAAAATTACTATATGGCTGGTTTAAAATGAACCCAAAATAGGCTGGAAATTAAAAATCAGACACTAATTACTAGAGGCAACAATAATAATCAAAAGGTGAACATTTATTAATAAGAAATTTAATAAAAGATTATTGTTTAATTAATATTCATTAAACGTATTAATAAATGTTCATTTATTAAAGATATTAATAGGCTAAATGTTAATTTCCAACATACTTTGGGTACAGTAATTTTTAAACAATAGTTAAGGTAAATAAAATTACCCAGCAGGTTGGGCAAACATTTAACCCAACCGCTGGGTTAAAACAACCCAATCACTGGGTTTGTCCATTTTCAACCCAACTTGGGTTGTTTTTAACCAAGCATGTTTTAGAGTGTACAGTAATGCCATCATATATTAATACTATAGTACTACAGATACTGTATATACCATTCAACTAGAAGATGACCATATTCAATATCATATTTGAAGCAATACCATGGAATTACCATACAGTATGTCCAAAAATACATTACTCACAAAAAATAGAATGGTACCACCATGGTTTTTGAATATGTACTATGGTACTACCATGGTATTTTTAACTTGGTATCATTGTAAGTACTACCTTATAAAATATTAGTTAATATAAATCAAATATATTCATCAAAGTATTACCATAACCGTACAATGCTACAGTCACAGTATTTTTTTGAAAGAAATGATAGTGCATGGCATTATCATGGTAAATATACATAAAACCATAGAAAACCCCTAAAAAATGTCCAAAAAAACATGGAAGAACCATGATACACATTCACAGAAAAAGTGGTACACCCAAAAAACGAAGGTCTAATGGGGCATGGTAGTACAAAGTACAATCCCCCTCCAAAAAACCTTGATAGAACCATGGTATCATATCCACACAAAATAGGTTGTGGTAGTTTTTATTAGCCGAACATTCATTCAGGACACACTTTAAACCATCTTTACCTTATTAATTTACTCTCAGTGTCTTCCCCTTCACCACCCCTCTCAAGAAAAGACAGAATCGATAAGAAGAACATCGATATGAGCTCAGAATGTCCATTCAATGATCTCGAGTCTCCTGAAAAAGATCTCAGCACAGCCTTAATCGTGTTTTAGACTGGCCGAGGCTGCTACTGTCTGTGAAATGTCTAGTGACTGAAGCTATACAGAATGTTAGTTATATAAAGTGACAAACATAATAAGAGTCTCATAAACTTCTACTCAACAACCCACCAAGCCAAACACTTAAAACGCCTCCAAATGACGGACAAAACACCTCAAAGTTCAACATTTACTGACAGGATCAGTGAGGGAAGATGAGGCGCGCTTACCGTGCGTTTCACAGAGCCAGAGAGACTGATGCGGCGCGCAGCATCCCTGCCATCCTCAGTGAGAAGACTTCTACTGCGCGCTCTTCTCCGGCATGATCACCGCTCCTCAGCTCTCCTCCAGCTCAAACAGCTGCAGGCTGACGATCATGGCTGGGCTTTTGCTCTCAGTTCATCGGCTGTGGAGCGCAAACAGTGCCGCCTACTCTGATTGAGTTTAGAGAGCGCAGAGGCTGCGATGATCGCTCACTTTCTCAGGGCATATGGACCATGTGATGAGGCTCATCCCTCCATCTGCGCGAGCCCGATCAGCGCCACCCAATGGAAAAATCATGCTATTCATCACTAAAGCTATATGGGCCGCCCAATGGAAAATGAACCGGCCCAGTTCTGAGACACAAAAGCTTCTCCATTTGACCAAATTTCCTTAACTTTAGAAGTACCATTTAGATTTAGATAATTATTGCTTTTACATATAGCTTAGGTGAGAGTGAGGCTAGTTGTCACAATAGCTATATCTCAGTAGTTATATTGAAAGTACACAAACGTGATTTATTTTGCAGTATGCATTATATCCAGTATGTCGGTTTCTATGGAAGCTTGTTTTGCCACGGAATTAAAAATTAAAAAAGCCTATTCCGACTTTTTATCTCACAATTCTGACTTTTTTTTCTCCCAATTAAGACTTTATCTCACAATTCTTATTTTTCCCTCCCAATTCCAAGTTTACATAGGCCTAGGCTATTATAGAGCGCCTAAAGGGACATTTTTGCGAGTGAACGCAAAGTTTCTCGGAGGAACGCAAAAAAAAAAAAAAAAAAAAAAAAAAAAAGCGATAGAACGCAACAGCCAGGGTTGCCAGGTTATCACAACAAAACTCGCCCATCTGCTACTCAGCCCAGTTGCGTTTTCGGGGATCCCCCAGTAAAATTTGCGTCCCCTGGGATAAAATCCACATTTTTGGCAGGGATCCCCTGGTAAAATTAGCGTTCCAGGGTCTAAATATCATGTTATTGGGGTCGCTTCAACATGTGGACATGAAAAACAACCTGCAGCAACACTGTAGCCCAATTCCACGGGAAAACCACAGACTTGGCAACACTGGCAAACAGCACTGACTTGTTGTTTTTCCTTCCATTTCATATTTTTTTTCCACCACCATGTCCCTTTAGGGGCTTAATAATACCTCACAATTCTGAGAAAAAAAGTCACAATTACCTTTTGTTTTATTTCGTGGCTGAACAATAATTTAAACCTCCAAACTACATTTACAGTATCATATTTTTTCTAATAGCTGTTGTATAAAAAAAAAAAAAAAAAAAAAAAACATTTAGGCAAAATCCAACTATTGAAAGTAGATTTTAACCTAAAGGTTGAACTTTGTTTCATAAATGTCTGGTTGTCAGTTTGTAATATTATAGAATTCATTTTTTACAATATCTGTTGTCTAAATATCTGTTTTTCGCTGCATCATGTCTTGTTTGGTGCTTCATGGTTTCCATTGTGACAACTTACCCCATATAGCCTATTTATGTCAACATGTAAGAAGGCTAGGCAGCTGATCTCCTGTATATTTAAATTTTAGATTTAATACTTAAAAATCACGTTAGAATAGCACTGACAGTTTGGGCTGTTTCTAAGAAGTTATTGGAGTCACAAGCAAGCAGCACAATTGTGTGACATTACTTTTATACAACTGGTTAATACTGAGTAACTTACATTTTAGAAAAATATTGTTTTTGTCAAAGAAAATAGTTCCAAACGAAGCCACATCAGAACATTTGCAACACCAAGCACCACACAGCAGCAGTATTTTGTTTTCCAGTAATTCTGTGTTTTGCACAAAGTGGTTGCACGAATCATTCAATGACTCACTCATAAATTGTTTAGGCTGCATGCGAAATCACATACTTCTCTACTATACAGTAATTGAAAAACAGTATGAGACAAAAGAAGTATGTCCCAATTCACAGGCAAAAAGTACTTCTGGCGAGATAGATTCTGAGGTGCGGATACGATGGACACTTTACTATCCCATGAGGCCACGGGAGAGGATTTGTGAATGACAGTGACAACATGGCGAATGTAGTAAGTCCAGATTACATTCATACTACACACACTCATATTATATAGAATGTACTTTTTAGCGGTCATGAAGTGATTACTTATTCAAAATAAGTACCTACTCTAGAGAGTACGCAATTTCGGTCGCAGCCTTACTAAATGAATTAGTGTTTTTGAGTGAATCGGTTAAATAAATGATTCAATGACTCACTCAAAAATCACATGCTTTGTTCCTGCAGAAAGAGTTGTCAAAAAACCCCAACCCCACCGCTAATACGGAATGACAGTCTGTCTAGAAAGTGTAAACACAGACAAGCGGAGCAATACAAACAGTGAAAAGTTTGTGTACTGCTGAACTTTGGAACGCTGCTCGACTTTTATTTCATATAATACCTTGTTATTGTATATTATTTGTATATATATTGTATATATTATTGTATATTTAACATTGCATTGAATATTACATGTTAATACCTCAATGTACATAATATAGGGTGTTTTACTTTTATAATTTACCATGCTTTTTAGGTCTTTTCACTACACTGCTTCAGTGTTCTGTTTTCCTGCACTGAATTGCACCTCTGGGACTAATACAATTAAAGTATTGCATTGTCCTGCCTCCAGTGGACTTTATAACCCTTTTTTGTCATGTGAACTGTAGAACTCAATAGTTTTAATCAAATAAAAGCTGTCACACTTTACATAATGTTTCAAACTAATTACAGAATACTCAGTAAAAGTAAGTACTGGACAAGACTAATGAGCAGTGTGCTTGCTTTCTGAAGCAGCTTGTTACTACAAATTGCTATCGTAATGTATTGTATTTACATGGATTGTGAACAAATTTATTTTTTGTTTCTTTATCATCTCCTGTTTATTTAAAATAATGAACAGATAATGGTTTTTCATAAGTGGGCAAACATCCACTAAAATAGACATGGCTGTGTTTAAAGCTGGCCCATATATAGGCAACACTTACTGTATGAGCTGTTTTATGACTGTGGGTCTTCTCCAAAAGAATCAATGAGGAACTCACTTTCTCTGAGTGCTCTTGTGTGTATGTGTGTGTGTGTGTGTGTGTGTGTGGGCAGGTTTTATACTCCTCCGTCTTTGTTGGAGTCTCATTGTGGGCTTTATTTACGTCTAGCTCATAGCACAGGTCTCGTCTGCTAACTGGCCTGTCAGTCTGCATTAGATCTTGCTGTTTGAAAAGTGTACAATACAAAGCCCCGGCCCTCCATTTAGAGGAGCACACATCAGCGCACTTTAACTGAGGGAGGTGATGAGAAGACAACTATAGGACTCCATCAGATACTCTGAGGTGTACCCCAGTTTGACCTTCTTTCCATCGCTGGTGTTTGTGTGGGTCATGTTTTGCCCACATTGTGGGGATAGGCAAAGCAACCAAGAGGTTGTGCAGAGACAATGCTGAGGTGTTTAAAAGTAAAGATAACAAATCATACCAGAAAATCTGGACGAAAAACAAAACAAAAATGGAAATAAAGAAAAATGATAACTAACTAACAAATAAATAAATAAATAAATAAATAAAGCATACAAATGTCTCATCATTTTGCAAGGCATTGTTAATATTATTAAATAATCTTTGTACATTCAAATTAAATATTTACAAAACAATAATGTCTTTCAAACAAAAATAAATACATAAAAATAATAAATAATGTGCACAAATAACTCATCAAATTGTGCAAGTCATTGATAATATTATTAAATAATCTTTGAACATTAAAATGAAATATTTACAAAATAAAGTTTTTCAAACAAAACAAAAACAAAAAGCAAAAACAACTGAACAAATAAAAATAGAAATAAATAAAATAACACAAATAAATAAAGTGCACAAATTCATCATCATTTTGCAAGTAATTGTTATTATTAACTAATATTTGTACATTAAAATTAAATATTTATAAAACAATAATGCTTTTCAAACATAACAAATAAATAAATAAATGCACAAATGCTTTGTCAAATTGTGCAAATCATTGTTAACATTATTAAATAATCATTGTACTTTAAAAATTAAATATTTATAAAACAATAATGTTCTTAAAACATAAATAATAAATAAATATGTAAATGAATGAATAAATAAATAAATTGACAAATGCTTTGTCAAATTGTGCAAGTCATTGTTAACATTATTAAATAGTCATTGTACTTTAAAATTAAACATTTACAAAACAATGTTATTCAAACAAAAAAGCAAAGCAAAAATAAAATGGAAATAAATAAAAAATGATACACAAACAAACAATTAAATAAATAAATACATTAAAATTAGCTAAATATCTACAAAACAGTAATACTCTTCAAACAATATAAAAAAACAAAGCAAATATAATTGAACAAATAAAATGGAAATAAACAAAATTATAACAAACAAAGTACACAGATGTCTCATCATTTTGCAAGTCATTGTTAATGTTATTAAATAATATTTGTACATTTAAAAATATTTATAAAACAATAATGTTCTTCAAACACAATAAATAAACAAAAATTATAAATAAATAAATAATAAAGTGCACAAATGCATCATCAAATTGTGCAAGTCATTAATAATATTATTATATAATCTTTGTATATTAAAATTAAATATTTACAAAATAATATTCTTAGAACAAAAAATAAAACAAAAACAAGTGAACAAATAAAAAAATAACAATGATAACAAACAAACAAATAAAGTGCACAAATGTCTCATAATGGTGTTAATATTCATTCATATCAAATAATCTTTGTAAATTAATAATAAAATATTTACTGAAGAATTGTGTTCTTCAAACAACAGCATCTGCTGTTCTTTCATCCAAAAATATCACACCACTATTTATAGCAGTTTGTGTTTGAGCGTGTGTGTGTGTGTGTGTGTGTGGCAGGGAGGAGGGAAGCTTTTAAGAGAGGAAGCAGAGGCTACAGTGATGTAATGAGAAGTGAAGTGCTCCATGGCAGTACAGGCTCAACCTGTAAAACATTCATCACTCTGCCTCATGTTCAGAGAGGAAGAGTCGAGCAGCAGAGGGAGGAACCGCTTTAAAGGCCTCTCTATAATGGATCAGCACAGACAGAGCCACAGCTGTCATGGCTAAAAGACAAGAGTTAGTTATTAACATTCACTTCATCTTTAATATCTTTACTGTATGCATATGTGTGTGTGATATTTGCAGTGTTTTGGCAAAGTACTTGTTTATTATTTCGATAAATATGGATCTGAATAATGCAGAGCAGGGGAAACGGGGGTATGAAAGGGGAATGTAGCTTTAGGCAGATGGACTTATCAATACAGCAAATGAAGTGTCTCTCTGAACAGACTGAGCATTTACAGTAGTTATCATTTGATAAAAACGTAATGTCTCAAAAAAAATTTCAATACGTCTTCCACTGTAAATGCATATCTGAAAATAAGATAAAAAAAAATGAATCCTGCATTACTCTCAGCACAGAATTACGTCCATCATCTGCCTTCTGTCTGCCTCATTTTCTTATTTGTGAAAAAAAAGTGAGTGAGGAAAACACTATGCTGAGAAATTATTAGTGTGTTGAATGATGATAATTGTGTTGGTTATTTTAATGTGAACAATTAAGGGATACATAACACAACAGCTTACTTTTCAAAAAAATATAATGTGGTGTAGTTTTGATACGCGACCGGCAGATGGCGGTAATAGACTTCAAAGACTTCACCGGTTCCTTCCATCAGAGTGCAGACTTTCAACAGATGCAACTGCAGATACACAATTCACTTTCTGTCTGAAGTTTGTGACAGTAAAGATTTGACATGTTTATCTCAGCCATGAAAAATATAGTGAAAACATAGTGTTCATATTCACTGTCAAAATAACTAAATAAACCAATAAATAATGATAAATGATGATTACATAAAATATATCAGAATACGAATAGGCCTATAAAATACTTTGTATAAACCAATGCTAAATGACTAACGTTGGATTGTCTGTTAAATTTTAACATTTTGAACTGCAAAACACAATCAAGTATATGTGTGTGTATGTGATGTGATCTGCGAAAACCCATCACATGGTGAAATGTTTCCTATCACAGGTTTCAATACCCTTTCCAAATCTGTTTTTACTTCTTTCATAGCTTGTCTGTAACAAAAGTTATGGCTATCTGAAGTCGGCTGATCGCTCTGATTCTCAGGAAAGGAATTTTGAGAAAAACAGGTTTAAATATCTGTCACCCCTTTTTTCGCTCAGACATGAAAATGCACTTTCCAAACATTAATGGGTGTAATTCAAAAATGCTTTGAAATATAGACCTAAGGTTGGTCTGGTTTTAAGGAAGACGCTTGTCAGATTATTGTAGAAGTGTTAAAAAAAATATGAAAGTGAAATAAAAAAAAAAAGTTATAGAAGTTTAAGTTTATGAAAATGTAAAAATATAATTGTTTATATTTTATAATAATATATTACAACGCATGTTTTACTCTTAAAATGCCAAGAAATAAAAGCCAAAATGTCAACATTCCACATTTTAGGTTGAAATATTTCAAAAATGAGCTTTCAGTAAGATTTAGTTTGGGCGCAGTACTGAACTTTTTCACTAGATGACACCCGAGCTCCATATCTGACCATTTAAGGGCGCCTCCATTTATTTGAGTAATCTGTAGGCGCCGATTTATGTTTCTGCCGGTGGGTGCCCAGTGCCCCACATCATCCCCCCTCCCCTCCCCTCCCCCCAATTACATCCATATTATACTATAGAAAAATCCGCGTTCAAATTTCGTATTCCATGATAGTCTCGTGGTAGAATTTTTGTTAATAGAGTCAGAGGTCCAGCCGTGCTCTAATTATCAGTGGTTCGAATCTGCCCTCATATAGTTTTTTTTCCTCACAAAGTTCAAAGAAGTTCATAAATGTTTGTATATCGAGAGCAGGGACATGTTTGTGTGCTTTTTGTTAGTGATTTCCCTGGAAAGAAGAGTCAAGCGATAGATTATATAGACTACACGAGCCACAACGTTCCTCTGCTTGATTTCAAAAACAACACGTTTTAGCACTAGTTAGCTTATTTAACTCAAATTAACGTCAACTGGATGTTTCATTTGCATTATATCCGTGCAGCGAGATGACAATTTCGACCCAAAAACACATTCTTTTCACGAGTGTTGTCGCGAGTCGTGCTCTCGCTGATATCTGATGCAAGGAGAGTTTGAGTTTGAGCGCGCGCATGTATCTGATCCATGATCTGATCGAGAACAGAGCCATTTGTGCTCGCGCATCACTTGGATGCGTTCTCGACGTTTGCCATTAAAATATCGCCATAGAAACAGCCTTAAATAAACTATAAAAAAGGGTGAAGATAGTGTCTGAAAGCTCCAATCGATTTTTTATTGGTTAAATCAATGGAGAATATCTCGTATTTTTCCGTGGGTGCTCGACCATTTACGTGGGTGCTCCAGCCCCCGAGCACCCACGGGATCGGCGCCTATCTGAACCATATATTTCCATATTTTCATACATTTTATGAAGTAGACACCCTATTCAGAAGTAGTATGGTCAGTTTGGCAGTATTTGATTTGAATTCAACCTCTAATAAACACTTAATTACATGTGTGTTCATTATAGCTCCGTTGTTCTCGTGCTCCGCCTTCTCACGATAACGTTCTATTAGAAAAAAAAAATCTTTGCGTGCCGTAGTTTATACAGGAGTGGCGGGAAATTTACATTAATACACCTTAATTCTACATGTTAAGTGGTTTATTTTGATAGTTGAACTGTCTTTGTAAGCTATGGCCTCCGCTGGGAGTGTTCTTAAACAGTAACGTTAGAGAAAGACAGCCTTGCCACTTAAATCGCTATTTTTCTGCACTTTTCAGAGATGATAGACAAGATGTTATAGAATTATAATTGAGTGATGTTATAGAATGATAATTGAGTGAGAACCCAATTTTGACAAAAAAAAAAAAAAAAAAAAATGACATTCTACCTTTTTTCTGACTTTACTGAAAACGTTCCATCGCGACATCTGACGGGTTTTCCCAGATCGCATCACATGTAGGTAGAACCCACAAGAGGTGCCATTTCGTATTTTATTTAAAAAATGCAAACAAAAACAAAAATGGTGCTAAACAGCACCAGCCGTGGTTCTTTGGCTCATAAAGAACCTTTAAAGGGGCTAAACCTAAACAGGTTCTTTGTACGGCAGTGGTGTTACCTTAACCACCCCAAAGAACCGCTGAAGAACCATACAGGGGCTTAACAGGTTCTGTATACAGTAGCGGTGCTATCACTCTAAAAAAAATGGTGCTATAGTACTAAAAGTGGCTCTTTGGCTCATAATCATAATCACTTTAAGTGCTGTACAGCACCAAATCTTGGTTCTTCAGTGGTTCTTCCGCGGCTCTTTGGGATGACAGAGGTGCTATAGCACTGCTACCGTATACAGAACCTGTTAAGCCCCTGTATGGTTCTTCAGTGGTTCTTTGGGGTGGTTAATGTGCTGTATAGCACCACTGTTGTACAAAGAACCTGTTAAGCCCCTTTAAAGGTTCTTTACGAGCCACTGTTGGTGCTGTTTAGCACCATTTTTGTTGAAGAAATAAAATTCGATATAGCAACTCTTTGTCACGTGAAAAGAAGACTGGATGCAATAGCAAGTTAATCACTTTAATAGTGCTTCACGCCAGGTTAGTCAGATATATTCACACAGTACAGTCACAACACAGACAGCAGGAGAGATGGTAACACAGGGACTGGATGGGCGCTGGTGTCCGTGGTGAGTGGTGCTCCGTGGTGAGAATCCGTGAGATGAGATGAACAAGGTAAATCCAGAACGAGTATCCAGGGGAACAGACAGGAAACAGCAACGAGAACACCAACTCCAGGAAACAAGAAACACGGTAACACAAGACAACACCAGGACACCAAAACAACGATCTGACAAACATGAGACGAAAGACAAGGCGTTAAATAGGCAAGATCTAATAACCACCAGCTGCCGCTGATCAGTAATCAGCGGCGACGCCCACACAGAACAATCAGGTGACACACCCCACAACCCACACACAGACAACAGAATGACACAGTGGATCTGCGAACCGTGACAGTACCCCTCCTCCTAGGAACGCCTCTCGGCGTTCCCACCACTCCTTACCTGTTGATTGTAATCATCAATAAGGGAGTGATCCAGAATGTCCCTCGCAGGTACCCAACTTCTCTCCTCCGGACCGTAACCTTCCCAGTCCACCAAGTACTGGAATCCGCGTCCCCTCCGCCTCGAGTCCAGAATACGATTAACCGAATAAGTTGGTTCCCCGTCTACGAGACGCGGCGGTGGAGGAACCGGAGCAGGCGGATTAAGTGGTGAATGAAAAACTGGTTTGATTTTGGACACATGGAAGGCGGGATGAATCCTCCTGTACGCCGGAGGCAATTTGAGGCGGACTGCCACTGGACTAATGATCTTAGTGACAGTAAACGGGCCAATGAATTTGGGAGCAAGCTTATTAGCCACGGAGCGGAGCGGAATGTTCTTAGTAGAAAGCCACACTTTTTGACCAACGACGTATACGGGTGGCTTTGACCGGTGGCGATCGGTCTTAGCCTTGGTGCGCGCCCTCACTTGCAACAGAGTCTCGCGGGCTCTGTTCCAAGTGCGATGGCACCTCTGGACAAAGGCGTGGGCAGAGGGGACCGCAACTTCGGACTCCAGACTGGGAAACACAGGTGGCTGGTAACCTAGGCTACATTCAAACGGAGAAAGGCCCGTAGAAGACACTGGTAACGAGTTGTGAGCGTACTCAATCATAGAGAGTTGTTGGCTCCAGGAGGAAGGATTCTTGGACGCCAAACATCGCAACATTCGCTCTAAATCCTGGTTGGCTCTCTCGGTCTGACCATTGGTCTGGGGATGGAACCCAGAGGAAAGACTAACCGTTGCCCCCAGTAACTTACAAAACTCTTGCCAGAATTTGGACACAAATTGGGGACCCCTGTCAGAAACCACATCCACCGGGAGGCCATGTAGCCGGAAGACATGATCAATGACAGTAACCGCTGTCTCCTTAGCAGAGGGTAATTTGGCTAAGGGTATAAAATGGGTCACCTTCGAGAACCGGTCCACAACGGTCAAAACAACCGTATACCCTTGGGAGGGTGGGAGGGCGGTCACAAAATCTAGCGCGATATGGGACCAGGGTCTCGAAGGGACAGACAGCGGTTGGAGTAACCCATCTGGAGGGCGGTTGGAAGTTTTACCAGTAGCACAGACCGAGCAAGCCAAAACAAAATCGCGAATGTCGCGAGCCATACCTGGCCACCAGAATCGTTGCTTGACCAAAAATCTGGTTCGATTAACCCCTGGATGGCAAGCCACGTTAGAACAATGACCCCACTTGATGACGCAGGACCTTAACTCATCCGGCACAAACAAACGGTTCGGTGGGCATGCGGGCGGAGGCGTTACCCCTTCTAAGGCCGCCAGGACCTTCGATTCGATCTCCCATGTAAGAGTGGAGACCACTAATGTCTCGGGAAGAATACACTCGGGAGTAGACGGGCGTTCGGAGGGATCAAAAATGCGAGAAAGAGAATCGGGCTTGATGTTCTTGGAGCCCGGGCGGTACGATAGAGTAAAATCAAAACGACCGAAAAAAAGTGCCCACCGAGCCTGCCTGGAATTGAGTCTTTTAGCCGATCGTATATACTCTAAATTCTTATGATCAGTCCAAACGATAAAGGGTACCCCTGAACCCTCTAACCAGTGACGCCACTCTTCCAACGCTAATTTGACTGCCAACAACTCTCTGTTACCAATATCATAATTGCGTTCAGCAGGAGACAAACGATGAGAATAATACGCGCAAGGGTGCATCTTGTTATCTGAGGGAGAACGCTGGGAGAGAACTGCACCTACCCCCACCTCTGACGCGTCGACCTCCACCACGAACTGACGCGAAGGATCAGGGGCTATCAGAATGGGGGCCGAAACGAAGCGGCCCTTCAGTTTGGCAAATGCAGCCTCGGCTGCATCTGACCACCTGAAGGTCGTTCTGGAGGAGGTCAAAGCGGTCAGAGGTGTGGCTAGTTGGCTGAAATTGCGAATAAAACGCCGGTAAAAATTGGCGAACCCCAGAAACCGCTGTAGGGCCTTACGGGAATCTGGACTTGGCCAATCCACCACAGCCTTAACCTTGTCAGGATCCATGCGAATTCCCTCAGACGAGACGATGTACCCTAGGAAAGAAACAGATTGTGCATGAAATTCGCATTTCTCCGCCTTGACAAAAAGCCCATTCTCTAACAGCCGCTGAAGCACTCGTCTGACGTGTTGAACATGCTCCTGGAGAGACGATGAAAAAATCAATATGTCGTCCAGGTAGACATATATGAACTGGTCAACCATGTCTCTCAACACGTCATTGACGAGTGCCTGGAAGACCGCGGGCGAGTTGGACAGCCCGAAGGGCATGACCAAGTATTCAAAGTGCCCTCTAGGGGTGTTAAAAGCGGTCTTCCACTCATCCCCCTCCCTGATGCGGACCAAATGATATGCGTTTCTTAAGTCCAATTTAGTGAAAATGGACGCTCCTTGCAACCTCTCGAAGGCTGAAGACATCAACGGCAAAGGATAAGTATTCTTTACCGTGATGTTGTTCAGCTCCCGGTAATCAATACAAGGTCGCAAAGACCCGTCCTTCTTCCCCACAAAAAAGAACCCCGCCCCCGCTGGAGATGAGGAAGGGCGGATGAACTTGGCTGCCAGGGAATCAGAAATATATTTCTCCATGGCCTCCCTCTCGGGAACAGATAGAGAGTACAACTTGCCTTTAGGCGGAGACTTACCCGGAACTAAGTCTATTGCACAATCGTAGGGACGATGCGGAGGGAGAGAAGCAGCTCGGGACTTACTGAACACCTCCTTCAGGTTAAGGTACTCCTTGGGCACGTTAGACAGATCCACCGCCTCATCCTGCAAAACAGAAACAGACACCGTGGGACAAGCAGACAATAGACAAGACTTGTGACACTGGGTGCTCCATTCAGTGATAGTTCCGAGTTGCCAGTCGATGTGAGGGTTGTGTTTGGTGAGCCAGGGGTGTCCAAGAACGACAGGTGCGTGAGGGGTGTCCATGAGGAGGAACTGTGCTTCTTCTGAATGGTTACCGGAAGTGACGAGGGTGATGTAATCCGTAGTGTGGGAGAGACTGGAAAGAGACTGTCCATTGAGTGCGTTGACTGAAATGGAGTGCTCAAGGGATGACGTAGGAATTCCATGTTGTCGTGCAAACGTGATGTCCATGAAACTGCCCTCCGCCCCAGAATCCAAAAGTGCGCTACAGGTGATGTCGTGTGTAGCCCATCTCAGTCTAACCGGGAGGAGGGTCGATGGCGAGGACTTCTCGGCGGAGATCCCGCCCGATAGTAGCCTCGAGTTTACTATCGGGCTTGGTCTTTTACCGGGCAGTTCTTGATGATGTGTCCCGATGTCCCGCAGTATAAGCAAAGACCAAGGGACCTCCGCCGCTCCCGCTCCTCCCGAGAAAGCCGAGCCCTCCCTACCTGCATGGGCTCAGGATCGGGTGCTGGGCTAACCGCATCCACCGGGCTGACAGGAAGACCGCTGTGCCTCTCTCCGGATTCCACTAGTGACTCCACTCGTCGGAGGCGAGAATCAACTCGAAGCGCCAGCTCAACAAGCCCGTTGAATGTCTCTGGAAGGTCCAACGTGTATATCTCCCGGTGGATACGATCAGCCAGCCCATGCAGGAACACGTCCCACTGCGCCTCCTCGTTCCACCGACACTCTGCCGCGAGGGTGCGGAACTCGATGGCATAGTCAGCGACCGTGCGGTTGCCCTGCTTGAGAGCGGTGAGTTTGCGGGCGGCCTCTTTTCCCGCAACCGCACGGTCGAACACCCTCCTCATCTCGGCGGCAAGTGCCGTGAACGAGGAGCAGCACGGGTCCTGGTTTTCCCAAACCGCCGTTCCCCATAGCGCCGCCTTCCCGGTGAGCAGGGTCAGAACAAACGCCACCTTAGACTCCTCCCTCTCAAAGGTGCGTGGCTGCAGGGTGAAATGGAGAGAACATTTATTCAAAAATGCTCGACAAAAATCTGGCTCACCGGCATAGTTCTGAGGAACGGGAAGGCGGGGCTCCGACAGGTCTCCTTGTACGGGTGATGGTGGGGGAACGGACGGTGGGGCTGGCGCAGTGGGAGCGCGAAGTTGTTGTAGCTGCTGGGAGAGCTCGGACACCTGTGTTACCAGCGCCTGGATGGCGCGTCCGGTGGATGAAAGACTCTCCTGCTGCTGGTCCATACGATTAACAGCATGACTGATGAACTCCGTGAAAGCTGCTGAACTCGCTGCATCCATAGTAGATGGTCAGATCGTTCTGTCACGTGAAAAGAAGACTGGATGCAATAGCAAGTTAATCACTTTAATAGTGCTTCACGCCAGGTTAGTCAGATATATTCACACAGTACAGTCACAACACAGACAGCAGGAGAGATGGTAACACAGGGACTGGATGGGCGCTGGTGTCCGTGGTGAGTGGTGCTCCGTGGTGAGAATCCGTGAGATGAGATGAACAAGGTAAATCCAGAACGAGTATCCAGGGGAACAGACAGGAAACAGCAACGAGAACACCAACTCCAGGAAACAAGAAACACGGTAACACAAGACAACACCAGGACACCAAAACAACGATCTGACAAACATGAGACGAAAGACAAGGCGTTAAATAGGCAAGATCTAATAACCACCAGCTGCCGCTGATCAGTAATCAGCGGCGACGCCCACACAGAACAATCAGGTGACACACCCCACAACCCACACACAGACAACAGAATGACACAGTGGATCTGCGAACCGTGACACTCTTATGGGTTCTACATAGCACCTGAAGTGGTTCCCCTATGATTACGAGCCAAGAACCACCAGAGCTATATGGCACTTTTTTTTTTAGAGTGTGGGGTGGGTTTAAATCAAAATATGACTTTCTGTTACGAAACAGGACTTCAATTGTATACATGTCCTCAGTAGAGGACAACAGGACTTAAAGCATGTTTATAATGCAAACAACAAGCGAATACGGAAAGAAATTATATATCAATATTTCTATGAAATATTAGATATTATTATGAAAATCTTGCCAATTATTACTCCAGTTATTGCACTTCTTTTTTTCATTACATATTGCCCCAAAATACATGAATATGCAAATTAGATACATTGTATATAAAAATCCTGAAACCTAAAAATGTATTGACAATTAAAAAAAAAATCCCATTGTTTTTGCCTTTTCATGTCTATTCATGTCTTATTTTATTTTTAAAATAAAAGTCCTGGTGTCTTCTACAGAGGAACATAAAATATTATTTTTAATTTTATTTTCCCATTTTTCTTATCCTCTAAACAAATGTATTGACCAAAAAAAAAAAAAAAAGTAAATTCACAAAACTTTTTTTTCTGGTAGTCAGGAGGATATAAATTTTAAATATATATTTTTAAAATTTAAATAAAAAAATATTATTGAGCAAATATATATAACATTGATTTTACAGGGGGGAAAAGGGGTTTTAAGCTTGTTGTTTGCTGGTTTTTCTCCAAACCTGGTAATGTATGTTGGTTTTATAGGGTTTTGGGCACTTTTGAGCAGATCAGGCAGGGATATCAGCCGGGCAACCAGCTAAACCAGCTGAGCTGACAGTCTTCTGAGACCAGATTAAACCAGACAACCAGCACTTGTTTGCTCTAAGCTTTTGCTTATGGTTCCTATGATATTTGGTTCCTATGATATAAATGTCCAGTCCAGTTTTAGAGTTCTAAACAACAACAACACACACACACACACACACCGTGGTTTATTCACACAGCCTGTGTGTGTGTGTGTGTGTGAGAACAAGCCATTGTGAATTACATACACCCCCTCTGCCTGCTACCCCCGCCCCTCTTACCCCGTCCACGGTCTACCCCTTGTTCTCCAGCCTCTTTCTTCGCACTTCAGTCACTCACACCCGGGTCTCACACACTCCTCCCGCGACGCGCTGCCCGTGTTCAGCTTTCACACTTCCACGCGCGTTTCACTGAGCGCCGCGGGAAACAATGGGAACGGAGCCGCTTTGTGTCGGACAGAGACTGACGCGCTTCTCTGTGTTTGTTTAGGACTTTCTGCTGATAGACTCATAGCTATATTCAGGACCCCATTATCTCGCTTTAACACAATGGGCTGCTGCAGCGGACGGTGCACCCTCATATTTCTCTGCACGTTTCAGTTGGTAAGTTTGTTTTCTGAAAAAATGTGCATTTCACACCGATAATTCAGAGTGTTGTTAACCATGTAGCCTATGCGAGCTGTTTAGTTTATAATACGCCTGCCTTTTGCTTTGTTGTTGTTGTAATGTTGCTGTTGCACCGGATAATACACAATGAGTTCATTATTCAAACATTGTGTGTGCTTGAACTCTTGTCTTGATCTGAGTTAAGCTTGAACATGTGTTTAAGTAGTTTGACCCTCCATAAAATAACCCAGAGTTGTAAAAGACACTTTTATGGCCAGTTGAGTGCCTTTGCTCTTGCACTATTGCAGCTTCAGGCAACCCACTTGAACTTTTCTCATAGTGCCAAACAAATTTGGGAGTACTGTGACAACACAGGATACAGGACTGCAAAAATGAGTTTATGTACCAAATGCATTTTTATTTTATTTTTTTTAATCTGTTAAACAAAAAATATGTTTTACCATGCTGGTCATGCAATGCACCAATGCTGTCAGATGCAAAACATGTAAAGCTGAAGTGTAGTGTATTATAATATATCTTATTATAGTAAACCATACAGTTATATTTGCATATTTTTAAACATTTTATAATGTAATGTCAAGATTATTATAAATACAGAAAATCTAGCATGCAAACTCTATTTAACCCAATTTTCAACTCCATCTGTTGAACTGTCACCACCATTAGACCGAAAATCAGCTGACAGTGTTGACATAACCATATGATAACCATATATATATATATATATATATATATATATATATATATATATATATATATATAAAATAAAACACATGAATCAAATGCAGTAGCAATTTTGTTTTTTTGACTTTGGTAGTTAAATTATCCCAAAAATCCCAAACCATTTCTTTACAATTTGGGTGATGGACTTGACATATCATGATATATGCCAAAATATATGCACTACTTAAAGGGATATTTCACAACAAATGAAATTTTGTCATAATTTACTCACCCTTATGTTGTTCCAAATCTGTATGAGTTTCGTCTGTTGAACTTAAAAAAAAAAAAAAAAAAAAATTGAAGAATGTTGGTAATCAAGCAGTTGATGCCTTTGACTTCCATAGTATGAAAAAAACACCAAGGAAGTCAATGGAGTCCGTCAACTGTCTGGTTACCAACATTCTTCAAAATATCTTCTTTTGTGTTCAGCAGAAGAAAGAAACTCATACAGGTTTGGAACAACTTGATGGTGAGTAAATGATGACAGAATTTTCATTTTTGGGTGATCTATCCCTTTAAGTCATCATGAAATGAAAATTCACCCTTTATATTTTCTAAATGCATTTTATAGACCATACTGTAAATGTTTAAAAAAAAAATTTTTTTAACTTTTTTTTTTTTTAACTCAATCTTCCAGTGAAAAGACAGACATCTTTCTGATGATGTACGCAGGAATTCTCCAATCATTTAGTCCGCTTAGACCCCACCCCTCCACAAATGAAAACCTTGCATTCACATCTGCCTTCATCCAATCAACAACAAATGCATAAAACCAAGTCCCGCCCTACATTTTGTTGATAATCTTTTACTTGAATGTACATCATAATATGATAGAAAACATCTGTCACTACTACAGTTTCAGAGAATTAGTATACAATAAAAAAACTTACAGAGCCTTTGTGGCCTCGTTGAACTCATAACAGGTCAAAAATGGAAAGAGGACCTTCAGGATGAAGTTTCCATAAATATCTGACTGTGTTGACACAGAGGGTACATGCTTTTGAACAATAGTTTAGTATGTGAAAGTTCATAGCAAGGACTCTATAGACCCCACGGTAAGCCTCTCGGTGCTAAATTGATCTGTTTGCACTCTTGGCGGGGAGCTTTCAGTGGTTAGTCATTAGTTAGATCTACCCATGTTCCTGTCAAAGAGAGAGATGTTCGTCTCTCCTCAAGAAGCTATTATACTGTAATCGTCGCTTAATCTTTATTGCAGGCCGCTCTGGTTCATCGGATACTCTATCCTAGCTTAAGTGTTCATAGAAGTTGTATGTCAGTGAAATGTTATATTGACTTCAAAGTCAGCCATCATCATTCTGCTGTGAGTGGCTGGTGTCCTAATTTCCATACGGAAAGTCTTGCAGCTGCTTTTTGCATTGTTTCAGTCAACCTCCCCCTTCCGCAATCCCAGTCTCAACAACTGAACCGATCCCACAACAATGTACACAGGCGTTTACGCCTACACCGGTAAACGGCTGCAGGAGACTGATTGCACGTTATTCAAATTTAACTGCCGTTGACGCTATCAAGTAGACGTTCTTGTTTTCTACCTTAAATATGGCACTGCTTGTGTAATGCTCAGTGGAGGTGCTGTCCATTCCTCCCACAATCCTCTCTGACAGGAGCATTAAAAAGCCGTTGACACATGCCCCCTAAAGACAGATGTGTAATACACCTCGGCCCACATGCATGTTGGCACGTCACACACACACTAGGTCACTGTCAGACCTTCTGAGCTTGACAGGGTCCGTCTTCTTTTCATTTTATGCACCTCGGGGGGAAAACATTCCTGGGCTTTGATGTAGTTCTGCTTTCTGTCTTCCTATGAGATCTTATTATCTTGATGTCACAGAGTTTACCGAACGAGTCGGCAGTTACTGATGTTCCCTCTCGTACTGTTCTCAGTGGAAAGATGTCACAAAACTGTTAGACTAACTGGGAATATTAGTCATAGTGGATTGACGCTTCTCTATTACTGTTGCTTTAACTTAAGGTTTTATACTTTAACTTTAAGGTCAAATACAAGAGATTTGAACAAGTTCCTCATGCTAAGTAATAAACTTTGGCTCGTAACTCGTCTCTCACTGTGGCTTGTTTGTGGTATTACTTTCGTGGTTTGTGGTCGGATGAATTTAGCCTGGCGGACTATAAAACAGATGAAAAATTCCATAGATTTACACTGAAGGAAAGGCATGATTCATATCTGGAGACCAGAATTAGTGATACACAATCTGTATCAGTTGCATTTAGGATTGCGCATGCGCATTAGCTTGATCCATCCTGAAAAATACCTTTTTTTTTGTCTTGATTCGGGCGTTTAGAAACAAAATTTACGAGACCGTTGTCAGATTTCATTAGTGATTTTCAAATATGAAATTTAATCGAAAACTTGGCAAACAGCTTTGGAGAATTTGATGTTTCCCCATTCAAAGAGATAGGAGCTGCACTTGAATGCCCGAGAGACGTTTCAAAGATGGCCGCCGAGTGAAACGCCTTGTCTTAAAGGGACTTTGATCATAGTAGGCCTTTTTTGTAGGCCGGTCATTTTTGACTGGGAACACCACAAGTGTGACTTGGTGCCATTTTGTACAAAATAAAAGCATTTCAAAACAAACTTCCTGGTAAAACTTTAAAGCACGTGATAAACTATACAGAATATTTGTACATTTTATTCAATATTGCCAAAATTACCCACAAATAATGATTTTTTTTTTTGATCAAAAATTCTCAGCATTTTTGGGGAAGTTGTTATACCATGGATGAGTGAAGTCAGTGAGTTTTAGTCAAATGTGATAATGTTAATGTAATTAACATCAATCCAGTAATGTAATTACTAATTAGACAAAATAGTAGAAAATGTTAATATTAGTTATCAGAACTAAAGTATTTTGTGAATGCATGATGTTGATCTTATTGTGACCCATTCATCCATGTACAGAATCTCACAGAAGTGAGTACACCCCTCACATTTTTGTAAAATATTTTATTATATCTTTTAATGTGACAGCACTGAAGAAATGACACTTTGCTACAATGTAAAGTAGTGAGTGTACAGATTGTATAACAGTGTAAATTTGCTGTCCCCTCAAAATAACTCAACACACAGCCATTAATGTCTAAACCGCTGGCCACAAAAGTGAGTACATCCCTAAGTGAAAATGTCCAAATTGGGCACAATTAGCCATTTTCTCTCCCCGGTGTCATGTGACTCGTTAGTGTTACTATGGCTTTCCTGTGGCTCAGTGGTTAGAGCATGGCACTAGCACTAGCAATGCCAAAGTCATGGGTTCGATCCCAGGGATTGCACATACTCAGATACAAATGTATAGTATAATGCAATGTAAGTCGCTTTGGATAAAAGTGTCTGCCAAATGCGTAAATGTAATGTAAATGTTACAAGGTGTCAGGTGTGAATGGGGAGCAGGTGTGTTAAATTTGGTGTTATCGCTCTCACTCTCTCATACTGGACACTGGAAGTTCAACATGGCACCTCATGGCAAAGAACACTCTGAGGATCTGAAAAAAAGAATTGTTGCTCTACAAAAGATGGCATAGGCTATAAGAAGATTGCCAAGACCCTGAGGTGTCAGTGGGGTGTCAGTGCTCAGACCATACGCCACACACTGCATCAAATTGTTCTGCCTGGCTGTCATCCCAGAAGGAAGCCTCTTCTAAAGATGATGCACAAGAAAGCCCACAAACAGTTTGCTGAAGACAAGCAGACTAAGGATATGGATTACTGGAACCATGTCCTTTGGTCTGATGAGACCAAGATAAACTTATTTGGTTCAGATGGTGTCAAGCGTGTGTGGCGGCAACCAGGTGAGGAGTACAAAGACAAGTGTGTCTTGCCTACAGTCAAGCATGGTGGTGGGAGTGTCATGATCTGGGGCTGCATGAGTGCTGCCAGCACTGGGGAGCTACAGTTCATTGAAGGAACCATGAATGAGCAGAGCATGATCTCCTCCCTTCAGAAACTGGGCCGCATGGCAGTATTCCAACATGATAATGACCCCAAAGATGACCACTGCCTTGCTAAAGAAGCTGAGGGTGATGGACTGGCCAAGCATGTCTCCAGACTTAAACCCTATTGAGGAAGGTGGAGGAGCGCAAGGTCTCTAACATCCACCAGCTCTGTGATGTTGTCATGGAGGAGTGGAAGAGGACTCCAGTGGCAACCTGTGAAGCTCTGGTGAACTCCATGCCCAAGAGGGTTAAGGCAGTGCTGGAAAATAATGGTGGACACACAAAATATTGACACTTTGGGCCCAATTTGGACATTTTCACTTAGAAGTGTACTCACTTTTGTGGTCAACGGTTTAGACATTAATGGCTGTGTGTTGAGTTATTTTGAGGGGACAGCAAATTTACACTGTTATACATGCTGTACACTCACTACTTTACATTGTAGCAAAGTGTCATTTCTTCAGTTTTGTCACATGAAAAGATATAATAAAATATTTACAAAAATGTGAGGGGTGTACTCACTTCTGTGAGATACTGTACATGTTTAATTTAATTAATGATAATTAAAATATCAACCCAATCTTCTGGTGAAATGACAGACTTCTCTCTGGTGATGTATGACAGTCATTTTGTTTGCCTAAACCCTATCCATCCACAGTCAACTGGAATCTCATATTCATTTTTGAGTGCAACGTTCATCTCTCACAATCCAATCTACAACTTTTTCGGTAATCCGTTGCGACTCGGATGCACGTCACAATACGGGAGAAAAGAGCTGTCGCTAACGCTGTTTCTTTTCTGTTTCTGTCTTTTAATATCAGTGCCTTCCTAACCAGAATATCATATAAACTTGGTAGTGAGTCAAATAAGCAAACTACCCAGAAAACCTTAGTAATCACATAGCAGTGCCATAGCATCATGGCAGCAAGGTTGACATGTACAAGTTTAGCTAAGGACCTTGAATGGCTCCTCACTGCTCAATTCCACACACTCTTCCTCGGAAATCATTCCATATTGTTGTGATGTTTGTGAAAGGTGTACACACCTGTTTGTGTGCAGGATAAGGGAAGGAGAGGAACAGACACAGAGGAGCATGGGAAACACAGGTTGACAAACATACACACACACACACACACACACACACACACACACACACACACACACACACACACACACACACACACACACACACAGAAGCGGTTTTGAGCTTTATCCTTTGTTGCTCTTGAGGAACATCTGGTTTGGTTCCTCCTCCTCCATATCTCTGTTCTTGCAGTAATAGATGGGGAGTTTGTTTAAAAGCACATGAAACTGTCAGCAGCTGGTTTCAAGAGTCCCTGGCGGTGAGTTAAACTTGCTTTTTTTCTAACAGACATTTACCACATAGACCTGACTTGGAAATCACTAGTTTTGGAGTGAATTGGACAGTTAACGAGTTCATTGTAATTCTTAGATGTTCTCCTCCATGAACCATCTCTCATTACCACTTCTCTCGCATGATTGGGCTGTGCAGGGATTTGTGGTTAACCCGGGAGGAATTTAGTCTGTATCCAGGCAAAGCTTAATAATGAGGTTTTCTTGATTAAAAATTCTTTCTTTTGTTAACAAGCAGCTTGAATTTTTATCTTTGACTTTCACTGCAGAGTGAAGTTCTCATTCCAAGCCAGTATGACTTTTTTATGGAAGCTTGTTTCTGCCACGGAATAAAACAATTTAAAAGATTTGTGACTTTTTATCTCACAATTTTGACTTGCGAGATATAAACTCCCAAATGCGAGTTATAAAGTCCAGTTCTGAGGGGGAAAAACGACAGACTTTTTTCTCAGTTTGCTTATAGTTTATATCTCGCAATTTGGACTTTACAACTCACAATTGCGACTATATCTCGCAATCCGGACTTTATAATTCGCAGTTGCGAATTTATATCTCGCAATTCAGACTTTATAACTCACAACTACGAGTTTATATTCTCCAATTCGGACTTTATAACTCACAATTCGTAATTTATAACTCACAATTGTGAGTTTATATCTCGCAATTCATAATTTATAACTCACAATTGTGAGTTTGTATCTTGCAATTCGTAATTTATAACTCGCAGTTGCGACTATATCTCGCAATTCGTACTTTATAACACAATTGTGAGTTTATATCTCGCAATTCGTAATTTATAACTCGCAGTTGTGACTATATCTCGCAATTCATAATTTATAACTCGCAATTGCGACTATATCTCGCAATTCGTACTTTATAACACAATTGTGAGTTTATATCTCGCAATTCGTAATTTATAACTCGCAGTTGCGACTATATCTCGCAATTCGTACTTTATAACACAATTGTGAGTTTATATCTCGCAATTCGTAATTTATAACTCGCAGTTGCGACTATATCTCGCAATTCGTACTTTATAACACAATTGTGAGTTTATATCTCACAATTCGTAATTTATAACTTACAATTGTGAGTTTATATCTCGCAATTCGTAATTTATAACTCGCAATTGTGACTATATCTCGCAATTCGTACTTTATAACTCACAATTGTGAGTTTATATCTTGCAATTCGTAATTTATAACTCGCAATTGCGACTATATCTCACAATCTGGACTTTATAACTTGCAATTGTGAGTTTAGTCTATATCTCGTAATTTGGACTTTATTACTCGCAATTGTTTATATCAGTCAATTCTGAGAATTGAGAGATGTAAACACAATTGCAAGAAAAAAAGTCAGAATTGCGAGATAAAAAGTCGCAATTACCCATTTTATTTTTTGTTTAGTGGCGGAAACAAGCTTCCATATTTTGAAGGAATTTTGAAGCAGGTCTTATTTATCATATGGAATAATTTTTATGGTGTTTTTTGGTCCCTGTGCTTTATTTCTATGGGAAACAAAAACAGCGTAAACTTTTTTCCTTTTTTTTTCTTTTTTTTTTACATAGAAGAAAATCATGTGGATTTGCAATGACATGAGTGCGAGTAGATTTCATTTTTGTGTGAACTAATCCTTTAAGAATTTTAGAGGTGGAGATTATGTCTAAAAGTGCACGCACATACACAAAACACTGCCTTGTGCAATACATTTCCTCTACAGTATCTGTTTCCTTAAGAGATGAAACAAACTAGGACAGAATTGTAGAGATGCTTTGAAGTGAGCCAGAAAAGGAGGGCTAATCAGTCAGAGAGTTGTACTTGCCGTGTTGTACACACTGGTGACTAGACACACTTAATGGTGAATAGAGAAAGTGACTGATGGACTGTGGGTAATATATGGCATTGGCTTTGACCTCTTTATGGCAGAGCAGAGAGGCTAGTGAAGAGATACGGTAATGAGGTCAGGAGAAGGATACTCTCTGAACTTCTGACCCGTGAACGAACATACATGTCAAATGTTGAATAGATACCAGACCACTGTGGTACCATCCACATGCACATTATCCTTATCATTACATACAGATTAAAGGAATGTTCTGCATTGATAGCATTATAATCTTCATTTGTACATTTGTTTTTTTTTTTTAATTCATGAACTGAAGTCAATGTGGCAAGGCATTGCAGAGAGTTTGTAAACCAAATATATGTACTTTTTTTTGTTGCTAAACGCATATATTCTTCTAAATCATCCTTAGTGGTGGCACCACTGTTCTTGGTAGATAATGTCTGGTTACTGTATGCATTTTCATCGTAATTCTTTTTAGATGGATTTTTCTCTATGAGTCCCTTTTCTGATATACTTGCATGCATCATGCAAAAGTTACAGGGTTTACCGGCTTTACAAGAGCATAATAAGAGTTGAAAAATTGAATGTAACTTTGCACAGATCAGCCCAAATAATGTTTAAGTCTTGTGGCTAGGGATAGAAATCATTTTTGATTCCGGTTCCTTAACGGTTCCACTTTGAAGGAATTAATATTTGGAAAATGGAAAACAGTTCCATTGTCAAATGATGAAAATTTCAATAATGAGAGAATTTATTATATAAAAAATTATTAAAAATTAAACTATGGCATGGCAGGATTCGGAACAGTTGTAGCTGGACACCGCGGACAACCGTAGAAAACAATGAGTGTTCAAATTTTAAAGATGTGGCGCTGTGTGGCATGGCACGGCACGGCGCTGTGCTTTTCATCCGGGGTGTGACCCACTTCAGTCAAAAGTTTAATTTGATAGGAAGACGGAGCTGATGTAGGCAGTAGTTCTATACTGTAAGTAGCCTGTGCAAATAGTTCGGACTATGTGCCAATATGTAGTTCATGCTGTGATATTTGTGTATATTTTATATATGACAGACTTATAGGTTCGGATGTTTTATGGCATTTATTGCTGCAAAATAAAAGGCTGATAACTTGCGGTTTGTAAATAAGTAGATTGAGTGAATGTAGGTAATAGTTCTGGTGGATGAAGGGCCCCTCAAGAGGCAAAGCCCAAGGACCTCTGATAGTCTTAATGTGGCCCTAGTAACGGTCTTGAGTTAATGGGTTTGGGAATTGAGCTCGTCTGTGCCGTCTGTGTTGTGCTCTAGATTTAGTAGCGGTGTTGTGGCTCTCTGTTGAAAATAGTGCAGGAAACTCTTTCAAAGTATGTTAGTATGGTGTTTCGTCAATTTCAGTTGAAAACTGCATGTGCAAGAATTGTTAACAGAACCGAACCGCATTCAGTCATAATATTTTTATAAAAGAGAACAATTTCTCAGTTCTCAACCTTGCTTGTGGTTATACTTTTTTAACAATGTGTGTGTTTTTTTTTTTTGTTTTTTTTACATTTCTCCTAGGCTTTTTGTAAATGCATTTTACTTGTTTTACAAACTGACGAATGACTGAGATATATGACCTGTTCACACCAAGAACGTTGGGATCACTTTCAGAACAATTTTTTTCCAGCTGTTGAACGATAAAACACTGACAGCCAATCAGAATCCATTCTAATTTAAGGGCTCACGTGTTTAAAATGGCAGACGACTGAAGTTAAGAAGTTAACTGCCGATGTTCACCACTGTTTGACAACTCAACCCCCCTAGAAGTATTAACAATGAGACCATTATGCCAGGCTAGCAAACGGTAACATAAAATTACCTCAGGTATCCAGCGTTAGTTTCGACAACATTGTCTTGAAACTTGAAGTTGCAGTGAAAAAGACCAGGTGTTGTTTTTATTCTGCTATATTGACGTTGTCATCTATATTCACTGTTAGATTAGATCGATTACACTTGAAACATAGCATGCTGAGGACATCTGCTGGTTAAAGCCGTGTAATTGCAACAAAAACAGCAAAAACATGTTGTACACACTTTGAAACGTGGGGTGTGAGCTTAGAATAAACAGACCGTTATCGTTCGTTGGTGTGAACTCAAATACAGTTATCGTTATAGTTATCGTCTTGTTATGAACGGGCCTTAAATGATTTTCTGTGGTAATCGACAGCATGTCATCGATTCTGTGACGAGCTTAAAGGATTAGTTCACTTTCAAATAAAATTTTGGAAAAAATGGAACTAGCACTGCGTTCGTTCTGTAAGTAGAATAGGGAAGGCGTAGGACATACAGCGTAAGCTTTTTGAAGAATACGAAAGTGCGGTTTTGGCGGAAGCACTTGGAAGGCGATCATTTGTTTATATAAAGCATATACATTTACATTTTTTTAGAAAATGAGCGATTGTTTCTCTAGTTAAGACCCTTATTCCTCGTCTGGTATCGTTTAAAGCTCTTTGAAGCTGCACTGAAACTGTAATTTTGACCTTCAACCGTTTTGGCTCCATTGAAGTCCACTATAAGGAGAATAATCCTGGAATGTTTTCATCAAAAACCTTAATTTCTTTTCGACTGAAGAAAGAAAGACATGAACATATTGGATGACATGGGGGTGAGTAAATTATCAGGATTTTTTTTTTTTTTGAAAGTGAACTAATCCTTTAACTTGTATTGAACCCATATTGAAAGGTTCCTGTAATGTACACACATGCATAAATAATAAAGCTCCAGTTGGCATGCCCACCAGCCCCCCTTTCCTCTTGGTCCATCTATAAGAAGTAAAGTTGACATGTCATGGGTTTTTACTCTTAACCCCCCACTGAGAGACAGATTATCTAAACAAACAGCGCTCCCTTTGGAAACAAGAAACCGCAGAAACATGGTCCAGCTGACTCCACAAAAGTCAAAATCTCTCACGGGAGGGCAGAAAAAATGTGAGGACGGGGTAATTTGTGGTTTAATTTGCTCAGGAGGTGTCATTACAGGGCTACAGGGGTTCACTGGTTATGTTGATGGAACCTTTTGCCCTCCTGTAAAGGTTAATTTGCCCCTGTTGGCTTTTTCACGACAGCTAGGGAAGTTAGAAACGCTTGGCGGTTTTACGAGACCTGACGGCAGCCTCTATCTCCCCAGACAAATGAGCGCAGAGATGTGCGGCTCTGTTTATCAGCTGATTTGCATATGATTCAGCCCAACACCCAATGTGCACCCCCCAGCCAGACAAGCAGATGAATATTTATAAAACAAAGGGTGCCACCCTCTCTTTTCTCGCTCACTCATTACAATCTATGTACTCTGAATTACCAACTTTCATTAATGCACTCAGGCTGTTATTAAGTGTAATTAGTGGAATGAATCAGAATGAGACAGCAGAAAAAGACACAAACACACACACACGAGCAGATGTTTCTAATGCTTCTGTGTAACTCAGGAATGCCTGATACGGGTTGATGGAGAACATGACCGATGAGGGATCCAGCACAGAGAAGACTGCGGCAGCTCTAGACCAAAACAATATAGTCATAGTGTCTCAGATACTTATTAGAACCACACAACTATTGGGATGAACAATATTTCTCTATGAATCTAGCTCTGTTGAACAACTGAGTGAGCTGCTTGCATAGGTAGCTGCCTTCTAAAGCCCAAAGTATACTTCAGTTTTTACGCATACTCTAGGGTATTGCGTCATTAGCATAGTACACATACTGTACGTGCACAGCCCGATTTTTACTTTCTTTTGCACTAATTTGTTTGTTTACAAGGTGGAAACACTGGCCTGGGCCGTTGTACTTTTGTGTCAAAACTGAAGTATAGTTTAAGGCAACATTCTTACTATACAACCTTGCAAGGCACTGAGTTGGAAAACTCTGCATTGGGAACAATTGGTTCCAATAAAGTTTGATGTTAGCATGTTGCTATGCTAACTATTCGATGCTCAAACATATACATACCACACAAAAAATAAGTTTCACAGTGTATTCTGGGATCAAGGCACAGCTTTAACTGTACATTCAACGAGTTCATATATAACTAAAAACAGGGCCTGATTTTTTTTTTTGGAAAATAGAAGGGAATTCCCTCTTTCCTTTTACATTCCTAAAACTTTTACAAGTTTTACATTGGAATAATTTTGTTGCGCAATGTGGATCCATGAATCCAACATACTGATACAGATGCATTTTCTTTCTCAACTCTTAATGAACACTTAAAGAGAGAGTTCACACACAAATAAAAATTCTGTCATCATTTACTCACCCTCATGTCGTTCCAAACCTGTATGACTTTCGTTCATCTTCGGAACACAAATTAAGTTCTTTTTGATGAAATCTGAGCTTTCTGTCCCTCCTTAGACAGCTACGCAACTACCACTTTGATGCTTCAAAAAGTTCATAAAGTGATTGTAAAACTAATCCATATGAATTAAAGGCCCCGGTATACTTCAAACAAAGTTCTTTTTTGTTCTTCGTTTAGGGGTAAAACGAAGTTCGAAATGCATGACCAGCGATATACTGTAAACGAACATCTGACGCCATCCACACTGCTGAGAGAGACGTTTAGATGAATATCTTAATATGTGCCGTGCACTTTCATCTCAGTAACAAAATAAACACAACAAAAATGAGAAAACAGCAAGCATTTTTTATAGAAAGCATAAGAGAAGCGTCTGATCATAACAGCATGGGTATGTTAGCACGAGCTCTGCAAATTAGCACTCCAGTCACATCACGTTTATTTTTATAGCACTTTGTTTAATAGATTGCTTAAATTCAAGCAGCTTTACAGTATCAAACATGAAAAACAGTGTTAATACCTCATTTCATCAGTAGCACAACTTTTAGTGCTATAAAGCGGCTATCCAGTGTGTTCATGTTTTCACCCGCGGAGATCTTACCTCGATGAAATCAAACACACATCCCACGCGAGTGAAGGCGGAGCTTCAGCGCACACCTCCTATTACGTTATCGTCACTGACCAATGGTAGTACAAAGGTGTTTTGCAGCTGGAGCAAACTTTTCCTGAAAGTTTGCTTTGGCAAGCCATTTCGAACTTCCAAAAAGAACATAAAATGAACGTCGTTTTGGCCTGATTTTGTTTGAAATGACGTCACATCAGTTCGTTCTTCGATTTCGTTTGAAGTATACCGGGCCCCCAGTGAGGTTAGTTCTCATGTTACGCAGCACGTTTGAGCTTCAGCAAGAACCAATGAGGTTCATTCTTGTGTGTTACGCAGCATGTTTGAGCTTCCACAAGAACCAATGAGGTTCGTTCTCGTGTAACGCAGCACGTTTGAGCTTCAGCAAGAACCAATGAGGTTCATTCTTGTGTGTTACGCAGCATGTTTGAGCTTCCACAAGAACCAATGAGGTTCGTTCTCGTGTAACGCAGCACGTTTGAGCTTCAGCAAGAACCAATGAGGTTCATTCTTGTGTGTTACGCAGCACGTTTGAGCTTCAGCAAGAACCAATGAGGTTCATTCTTGTGTGTTACGCAGCATGTTTGAGCTTCCACAAGAACCAATGAGGTTCGTTCTCGTGTAACGCAGCACGTTTGAGCTTCAGCAAGAACCAATGAGGTTCATTCTTGTGTGTTACGCAGCATGTTTGAGCTTCCACAAGAACCAATGAGGTTCGTTCTCGTGTAACGCAGCACGTTTGAGCTTCTGCAAAAACCAATGAGGTTCGTTCTCGTGTTATGCAGCTCATTTGAGCTTCCACAAGAACCAATGAGGTTCATTCTCATGTTACGCAGCACGTTTGAGCTTCCACAAGAACCAGTGATGTTCATTCTCGTGTTACGCAGCACGTTTGAGCTTCTGCAAGAACCAATGAGGTTCATTCTCGTGTGTTACGCAGCTCATTTGAGCTTCCACAAGAACCAATGAGGTTCGTTCTTGTGTGTTACGCAGCTCATTTGAGCTTCCACAAGAACCAGTGAGGTTCATTCTTGTGTTACACAGCACGTTTGAGCTTCTTCAAGAACCAATGAGGTTCAATCTTGTGTTACACAGCACTTTTGAGCTTCCACAAGAACCAATGAGGTTTGTTATTGTGTGTTACGCAGCATGTTTGAGCTTCCACAAGAACCAATGAGGTTCGTTCTTGTGTTACGCAGCACGTTTGAGCTTCCACAAGAACCAATGAGGTTCATTCTCGTGTGTTACGCAGCATGTTTGAGCTTCCACAAGAACCAATGAGGTTCATTCTTGTGTTACGCAGCATGTTTGAGCTTCCACAAGAACCAATGAGGTTCATTCTCGTGTGTTACGCAGCACGTTTGAGCTTCCACAAGAACCAATGAGGTTCATTCTCGTGTGTTACGCAGCATGTTTGAGCTTCCACAAGAACCAATGAGGTTCATTCTTGTGTTACGCAGCATGTTTGAGCTTCCACAAGAACCAATGAGGTTCATTCTCATGTTACGCAGCATGTTTGAGCTTCCACAAGAACCAGTGATGTTCATTCTCGTGTTACGCAGCACGTTTGAGCTTCTGCAAGAACCAATGAGGTTCATTCTCGTGTGTTACACAGCTCATTTGAGCTTCCACAAGAACCAATGAGGTTCAATCTTGTGTTACGCAGCACGTTTGAGCTTCCACAAGAACCAATGAGGTTTGTTATTGTGTGTTATGCAGCATGTTTGAGCTTCATCAAAAACCAATGAGGTTCATTCTTGTGTGTTACGCAGCATGTTTGTCACCAAGTCACATCATCTTGCTACTGGGGTACCTCAGGGCTCTGTGCTTGGTCCACTTCTCTTCTCCATCTACACGTCATCACTAGGATCGGTCATTCAGGATCATGGTTTCTCCCATCACTGTTATGCTGATGACACACAACTCTACCTCTCATTCCAACCAGATGATCCGACGGTTGCTGGTCGCATCACAGCCTGCCTGACAGCCATTTCTGCCTGGATGAAGGACCACCACCTCCAACTCAACCTTGCAAAAACGGAACTGCTTGTGATCGGTGCAAACCCAACACTTCATCACAACCTTTCAGTTCAACTTGGGTCTTCAACCATCACTCCTTCCAGGACAGCCAGAAACCTTGGAGTGGTGATGGATGATGGTCTAACCTTCACAGATCATGTTGCAGCAACGACCCGGTCCTGCAGATTTGCCTTGTACAACATCAGGAAGATTAGACCCTTCCTATCTGAACATTCCACACAAATTCTTGTCCAAGCTCTTGTTCTATCCAGACTGGACTACTGTAATGCTCTCTTGGCTGGCCTTCCAGCATGCACTATCAAGCCTCTACAACTGATCCAAAATGCTGCAGCAAGACTGGTCTTCAACGAACCGAAGAGAGCGCACGTCACTCCTCTCTTCATCAGTCTGCACTGGCTGCCAGTAGCTGCTCGCATCCAATTCAAGGCTCTGATGTTTGCTTACAGAACGACAGCTGGCTCTGCACCGCTATACCTTAACTCACTACTTCAGACTTACGCGCCCTCCAGAAACCTGCGTTCTGCAAGTGAACGGCGCCTTGTGGTGCCATCACATAGGGGCACAAAATCACTCTCACGGACCTTCTCCGGGACTGTTCCTGGCTGGTGGAATGACCTACCACGCTCTATCCGAGCAGCCGAGTCTCTAGCCATTTTCAAAAAAATGCTAAAGACGTATCTTTTTCGTCAGCACTTGACCCAGTAGTAGTAGCACTTACCTTGACTAATATTCTTCTCCTATCTGTGTATTTATTTATTTAAAAAAAAAAAAAAAAAAAATTTCGCTATGAGCACTTTACTGACATAACTGTGACTTCACTCAGCACTTACATACTGTTGTTCTCATGTTGATTTAATTGATTCTACTACTCTCATTTGTAAGTCGCTTTGGATAAAAGCGTCTGCTAAATGACTAAATGTCTGCTAAAATGACTAAATGTAATGTTTGAGCTTCCACAAGAACCAATGAGGTTTGTTCTTGTGTGTTACGCAGCATGTTTGAGCTTCCACAAGAACCAATGAGGTTCGTTCTCGTGTAACGCAGCACGTTTCAGCTTCTGCAAAAACCAATGAGGTTCGTTCTTGTGTGTTACGCAGCATGTTTGAGCTTCCACAAGAACCAATGAGGTTTGTTCTTGTGTGTTACGCAGCATGTTTGAGCTTCCACAAGAACCAATGAGGTTCGTTCTTGTGTGTTACGCAGCACGTTTGAGCTTCCACAAGAACCAATGAGGTACATTCTCGTGTGTTACACAGCACGTTTGAGCTTCCGCAAGAACCAATGAGGTTCATTCTTGTGTGTTATGCAGCACGTTTGAGCTTCCACAAGAACCAATGAGGTACATTCTCGTGTGTTACACAGCACGTTTGAGCTTCCGCAAGAACCAATGAGGTTCATTCTTGTGTGTTACGCAGCATGTTTGAGCTTCTGCAAGAACCAATGAGGTTCATTCTCGTGTGTTATGCAGCACGTTTGAGCTTCCACAAGAACCAATGAGGTACATTCTCGTGTGTTACACAGCACGTTTGAGCTTCCGCAAGAACCAATGAGGTTCATTCTTGTGTGTTACGCAGCATGTTTGAGCTTCTGCAAGAACCAATGAGGTTCATTCTCGTGTGTTACGCAGCTCATTTGAGCTTCCGCAAGAACCAATGAGGTTCATTCTCGTGTGTTACGCAGCATGTTTGAGCTTCCACAAGAACCAATGAGGTTCATTCTCGTGTGTTACGCAGCACGTTTGAGCTTCCACAAGAACCAGTGATGTTCATTCTCGTGTTACGCAGCACGTTTGAGCTTCCGCAAGAACCAATGAGGTTCATTCTCGTGTGTTACGCAGCATGTTTGAGCTTCTGCAAGAACCAATGAGGTTCATTCTCGTGTGTTACGCAGCTCATTTGAGCTTCCGCAAGAACCAATGAGGTTCATTCTCGTGTGTTACGCAGAATGTTTGAGCTTCCACAAGAACCAATGAGGTTCATTCTTGTGTGTTACGCAGCACGTTTGAGCTTCCACAAGAACCAGTGATGTTCATTCTCGTGTTACGCAGCACGTTTGAGCTTCTGCAAGAACCAATGAGGTTCATTCTCGTGTGTTACGCAGCTCATTTGAGCTTCCACAAGAACCAATGAGGTTCGTTCTTGTGTGTTACGCAGCTCATTTGAGCTTCCACAAGAACCAATGAGGTTCAATCTTGTGTTACGCAGCACGTTTGAGCTTCTGCAAGAACCAATGAGGTTCATTCTCGTGTGTTACGCAGCTCATTTGAGCTTCCACAAGAACCAATGAGGTTCGTTCTTGTGTGTTACGCAGCATGTTTGAGCTTCCACAAGAACCAATGAGGTTCATTCTCATGTTACGCAGCACGTTTGAGCTTCCACAAGAACCAATGAGGTTCGTTCTTGTGTGTTACGCAGCACGTTTGAGCTTCTGCAAGAACCAATGAGGTTCATTCTCGTGTGTTACGCAGCTCATTTGAGCTTCCACAAGAACCAATGAGGTTCGTTCTTGTGTGTTACGCAGCACATTTGAGCCTCCACAAGAACCAGTGAGGTTCATTCTTGTGTTACACAGCACGTTTGAGCTTCTTCAAGAACCAATGAGGTTCATTCTTGTGTTACACAGCATCTTTTAACTTCCAAAAGAACCAATGAGGTTCGTTCTTGTGTTAGGCATCACATTTAAGCTTCCATAAGGTTTGTTCTCGCGTATCAGGCAGGTTCGGTTGAGCTTCTGTTTATGTTCGCTGATGTTTATATGTCAATAAAAGCCTACATTATATCTGTTCATCATATAAAGCGATCGTGTCTCTTTAGAAAATTTGGACTAAACCACTCAATTCATATGGGCATTTTGGCATAATTGTGTGTATTTGACAGTTTAAGCGCAATAAGCCTTGAAAAAGAACTTAATTTAGTACTCGTGTTTGAGAGGTGGCTTTATGTGTGTGTGCTTTGAGAGTGAGCACAGAGAAAACTGTATCTTGGAGAGCTCTCGAGTACTGAAATTTTTAATATTGTAATAAATTGGCAAGACTTAAAAAGACATGCAAATGATAAACTTTAGTGACAGTGCAACACTGGTCCAATTGGGCAACTCGATTGTAGTGCATACATAATGTGAAGCCATTTGTGTGAGAGACAGCGAATGTGTGGTACCACTGAATCACTCATGCTGTTTGTGAAATTGTGTCTCACAGAAAGTTTTCGAATTAGTGATCTGATTTGATAAGCTGTGTAGATTAATTTACTCATTCAACCTACATGCTATAAATGTTGGTGCAAAATGAGTAGAATTATGCGCAATAGCCTCAATCCTGCACCAAAATTCAGGCCCTGAAATGTATCTAGAATGTTGTTTTTGATAAAAACCTCTTTGTCAAAATGAATAAATGTAAATGAAGAGCAAATGGAATTGAAAGACCTAGATATGATGTTTTTGCTCATATCCCAGAAATTCTCAAGATACCAAATGATGCTAAAATGGATATGAATTTCCATATCTGTGCTTACTCAAGCACGCAGTCAACATAGTGTCACTGCATATGAATCACTGCTTTATCAGCACCCCACCAGCAAGCAAACAACCGACTCATCTCTTCGAACCTCTGACCTTCATTTACATTTACTGACATCCTGATCTCCCATTGTGAGCATCAGTGTTGAGTTACAAATGAAATGTTTTGTGTAGCACCTTAGGTTGGAGAAGCAGTGTTTCTTTCTCTCTTCTCAATCCTGATGTCCCATCAGACTGTAGCAAACTGATTGTGTCAGGTCTCTGACTTGAAAATTGGTCAGTTGACAAACGGGTGTCATCTCAGAGAACATTGACATTAACTGAACCGCCAACAAACAGCAGAACAAGAACAGGCTGAAATGGAAGTGCGAGTGAAACTTATGGCCTGTTCACACCTAGAATAAAATGTAAGTGAAACTAAGTACAAATGGAAAGACTTTTACACGCTTTATCTCGTTGATATCAGCATCCATGCATCTATCTGGAATAGATGAGTCAGATGCATTTTGTCCACATTGTCAATAATGCATTGTGGCTAAGTTAGCTGGCTTAGTTGGTGCATTTTGTCTTTTTGAATCATTACCCAGCCATGACAACTGATTTGGACCACCTGTTTGCTGAGTCCACAACAAGATGTCTCTAAATAGGGTTGATTGATGCCTTGAGTATGAATATTGACCACTCAGTGAAAAACTGAAGCCCCTGTATTGAGTGCAACAGCAGGCCAGTCATTCACCCATGTGCTGATGAATAGCTCTGTGGGGAAAGGTGACTGATCATATGATACTCTATAGAAGAGAAGATGATGGGGAAAAATGAGCACACAGGGGGCGAGTTACATTATTTACAATCTTAATACTTGTGGCCTATATTAGAAAATCAAGTAGTTAGCTTAGCAACGTGTTAATTGCAAACTCTTTTAGAATTAACAGTAATTTGTCAATTATGAGAATCAGTGATTGTTAGGATGTTTCCTTAAAGAGCCCGTTTACACATCTTTTAGTATGTTCTCTTGGTAACACTTTACAATAAGGTTTTTTATTGTTTTAACATTAGTTAACTAACATGAGCTAACAATTAGGGCTGCCCCTGACTAAAGATCATTCAGTCATTCATTTAAGCCATTAGTTGACTAACACGTTTATATTAATTTAATTACTTATACTTGGGGGTGGGAGAGGGAGATACGAAACCATAATGAGCCTTTAAAAAAAAAAATATATATATATATATATGTATATATGTATGTATATGTGTATGTGTATATATATATAATATATTTGTATATATAGGCGTAATATATAGCCTATTCCGCGTTCAAGCGCACACTTAAAGCTTCATACGTATTATTATTGCATAATCAGAGAGTATCTGTTTTTGATTTAAAATTGGTTAGTTTAAAAATAGACATTTCAAGCTTTCTATACAAATATTTCTCATAACTGAGTTATAACGCTGAGTTTCACTGCTGTTCACTTTGACTGAGACGGCAGAAAGCGCATCCTGTTTGTTTTCTTTATTTTACAATGGCACACCGTTTTGTTGTTATTGTGAGCGTACACAAATAAAAGTAGTAACTGTATGACCAAAAAGCGGAGACAGCTTAAAATACTCCACGCTATCAGGAAAAAATGCAAGTGGTCGTGCCGGCACCTCCATGTCATGCAGTAAGCGCGCTATACTTCAGCTCTGCACAAACACTTGGATATGCGCCTAATAATAGCTCACATTTATCTAGGTTAACGTTAGAACGAGTGGCCATGTAAAGTTTCTACTTGCTTGTTTCATATGATAAGCCATATTTGAGGTTGATGAATGATAGGCGAAGGTTTGAATTTCCTGCCCTACATACTGTAATTACCACATGGACCAGCCGTTAACGATCTGTCCCTCATGGACTGCGTGACATCACCACTTCCTGCTGAGTTTTTTTTTCTGCAACTAACCAACTAATAAAATTTTGATTAAGCCTCTTCTCGTCGACTAATGTTTAGGCTAGCCTACTATGAGGGGGCAGCCCTACTACTAATAAGCAAATATTTTTACAGCATTTATTTAACTTTGTTAATGTCAACGGTTACAACATTTGATCTTATACCTGTTTTAGTATATGTTGAGATTAACATTGAGATTACTAAATGCTGTAAAAGTATTGTTCATTGTTCATATTAACTAATATAACTAAAGGGATAATTCGCTAGCAAAATGGGCTTTTCAAAATGGCTGCTTGTGTGGTAGAAAGGCAAACAAATTTGAAATCTGTACTACCTGAGAAAAAGGACTGTGTGTCTTCCCTTTTGCCAAATAGGTAGGAAAACTTCAACACCCATTATTCACTGAGTACATTGCCATCCAAGGCCACTCCCACTAGTCTGCTCCTATTGGATATGCTTGACCAGAGTCAAATACTGCCTTGCTTTAGTAGGAAATACTTCTAAGCAAACTTTTAGTCATAATGGTATTGTCAACTTGTATTGTTCCCGGTTGCAAGAATTCAAGGGGTAAACGTTTAGTAGGAGTTATTTTCGGTTTCCAGTAGGGTTGTCAAAAGTACTGACTTCGGGCCCAAATCGGTACTGAAATTTAAAAAATGCGATACCAGCATTTCCCCCTAGCATTTTGAGCGCTGTTGAGCAGATTCTTAAACACCTCTGGCCATTGTGTTCACGCGCTTAACAGATATGTCTGTGATTGGCTACAATGATCAATGCTTCAAAAATGTGTTGTATATAGACATCTTTGACGCTTTTCACCAAGCGCTTACACAGATACACACGGGAGCATTTGAAAGCAGGCGTCTGCCAGCAGATCCCTAATATATCCGCTGATAGACGCCTGCTTTCAAATGCTCCCGTGTGTATCTGTGTGTATTTACAGTATTTTTGACAACCCTAGTTTCCAGTGAAGGATGTAGCCAGTGGCTAAAGGCCACAAAGAATCATAATTATGGAAAGCGCACTGCCATGGAAAATCTGGAAAAAATCTGAAAATCTTTTTGGCTAAACAGAGCGAAAAAAAACGGAAGCAAAATGCTGTCTAGGTAACACAGAGAAAGAGTAGCCTAAACCTTTGTTCATTTACATATACAACTGACATTGTAACAATATAAAGTGAGTTGAAAATTGTTGAACTTACACTTTAACTAATGTTAAACGAAACCTTATTGTAAAGCGTTACTGTTTGCTTTGAGGTCATCTATATACTAGTGCACTTATAAACGTTGTATCAGATATACATTGACCAAAACTACAGATGACTACACAGATTTCTGTCCAATCAAATATTCTCTTGAATGATAATGCCTATACCACCTGCGTCTTAATATCCATACTTCCATACTATATAGTAGGTGGAAAACAATAAGAAATATGTCATTTGGGTTTTTTAAATGGGTAGCTGGTAGAAAGTGCTTCAGAAAGGCTATAGAGAGAGAGCTAGAGTGGTTATGATAGAACTTTAAATGGAATTTTTTTTTTTTTTTTAATGTACAAATCTAAAGGAAACTCCTCAATCTCCGTTCTCTCCCAGCATGCTCTCCTCTTTATCTGTCTCTAATTGTCTCTTTGACCTCCTCCCGCTCCTTGAACATGTGTGAATTATTGATTGGAGAGTGTGATTTATCGTATGTGCCAGGGGCTTAGAGAGGGACGAGGGGCGGAGTGTGCTGACTTTCTGCTCCTCCTCATCTCATCTTCACTGTTGAAGGACCAATTATAAATCTGATCACTGAGACCAGAGGGCTCTCTCTCCATACAAGCACCTTCTATGAGCTGTCCATTGGAAAGGTTCCCATGGCAACCTCCCAAAATTATGCAGCAGAAATCAAGCTATCATGAGAGATGTGCTTTTAATATGCAAAATAAGGAGGAGGGGCCTGCAGTTAAGTGATGATGCTGAATAACAATAAATATTCAAATAATCTTAAAATGTAATCTGCTAAAAAAAAGTATTTAAACAACAATAAAATGATTTTTGCTACTTGCTAAATTTATTTATTAAAACAAGCTAATTCAAGAAGTTAATTTCATTGTGTGTAATCCATTTGAGTTTGGGAACTAGAACTTTAGTTAAACGGTTTGTTTTTGGGCTGCTTGCTTACAATATTTTTTGTTAACGTAACATTGCTTAAACTGAGAAAGAGATTTCTACTTCTCAGCATGATTGGATGGGGAGAGTAATAAAGAAAATAAGTGTCATCGAATTAGTTTTTGAGAAAGATATTCAGTTTTGTCTGAGGCACATATCAGCAAATAAACTAGATATCTATGAGCAGAACTGTTTTGTTTTCCAAGTTATGTCTGTGCATAACACTTTTAAACAGGCAGAAATTCATTTTTCCCAATTGTTTTCTGTACAAATGTGTGTGGAGAGTTGTTTAAAGTTGGCATGAAATATTTTTTTTAGTTTCATATTTTCTATATGTGACCCGTGCTGGCAAAATGAGTCACAATGAGCAAATTTTCAAAAATGAGTTATTGTTATTCTCACCATTCTCTATTAAAAACCTTCAAAATGATGTATTTGTTGGAATCTGACAAAAAATGACTGAGCTACACCAGTTTGAAGTCGATAGTCAATTTTGAGAAAAATCGAGGTTCCAAAACAACATCACCTAGCAACCATACCTTAAAATTCCTGTTAATAACATCAGATTTGGCACAAACCAAGTCAAAACCCATATCTAGGAAGAAATATATATTCAACTTTTTTTTTCCACGATTCCACAATTGTTTGATTAACATAAATGAAACAGACAGCCTATATTATTAATACCTACTGTAACGCACGGATATAATATAATGTTATGTTACACATCAGATGTTTTTCCCCAACAGTTAACCAAACGTTCACTTAAGACATAACAGATATTGTTTGCATAAATATTTGCCAAGACCGATTTTGTTGAAATACTGTAATTCTGTGTATATGTGTATATGGGGATTGCCCGCTGTCTGAGGCGTCTTTGTGCGCACCCTTCGGATCTGTCAGCCAGCATGAGTAAGATTGTTTTGTTTACATCAGCATGAGTTTGAAATTCACATTTCATTGGTTCAGACTCCTGCCATCGAGAATTCGCTATGAATATTCACAAAGTTTGAATGTTGTGCTTTAAAACGATGCCAAACTTGTGCTATGGGGAAGCGCCAGTGGTCGAGAAGCGAACAGAGAAAAATGGCATTTTTCATGAACAAAGGAAAGGCACTCCTCTCAGAAAACGTACAAATAAAGATACTTTTAAATGTTTAATTGCTATTTGGAGCATTGGGATCACTAGATGAGGGCTTAATGAACTCATTTTTGTGAAAACCTCAATTTCGACCAAAATTGACATTTTTCACTTGCTTTGCTTGTAGCTCAAAATTAGCCTGTGCACATTCTGGCTCATTTTGTCAGCACGGGCCACACATGCATGTTATTGATCTTATTAGGGGCTTTCGCACCGAGTAGTTATGGGAACTCAGTTATAGGAACTAGCCACCAGGGCGGTTCCCAGAGAACTACATTTTCACCAAGGGCCATTTTCCTGGTTGCATTGACACCAGAAGTAGGAACTCTGAAGTCATTTTAAGCATGACGTCTGTCAGACCTCAGTGACGTCATTTAAGCATGGCATTCAACAACTGGAGGATGGAGGATGACATGATCAGAGCTCTGATTTTGTTTCGTGATAACGGAGATTGAATGTAGACTTGTAAGTTATGTGATTGAAAGAGCAAAAGGCAGGGCTAGAGCTAAAATCATTCCCAGTTCCTGCGGTGTGAACACAATAGAAATAGGAACCGCCAATAGTAATAGGAACCATGAAAATGTTCTTCCAGTGCGAAATACCCTCTTGTGAACCCTCGTTTTCCAGTGAAGACAACAGACTTCACTCAGGTGATGTACGCTGGACCTCTCCAATCATTTAGTCTGCTTAAACCCCGCCCCTTTCTTACAAATGATGGCAGTCTCGCAAATCAACTTGGATAATTAATGTGGTTCAGATAACAAAATTTTGAGTTTCTGTTGTTTAAATCAATCTCCTCATTGTATTAACTCAAAATGAACTCAAAATTTTAAGGCAACCAGGTAACTTAATTAAAGTTAAAGCAACAATAAGCTGTGTTGTGGACCAGACCTTATGCTGATAGTCAAAGGTCTTTCTATGTGAGACTAAAGAGCCTGTGAACATCTCCAGGCCTCCAGATGCAGGTCAATTATCATTTCAGATGGTTCAGTTCCTCATTGATTTTCTGCTGACCCCTAAGGTCTCTGATCTCTGAAGTGTAAATCCTCCACGTTCTCTGGCTTGAGAGGAGAGAGTGCGTTTATATATGCAAAGCATATTGTGGATAGATGGCTTTACTTTCAGCAATAAACAAGCCCCCGCCGTGTTTGTGTTACTGAACGTAGTCTTTCATATGCAAAATTCCTCAGTGCAGAGACGTTTGTCAGTATGCCATTAAAGTTCATGGGTCTGAACAGAATTCGCTGGCTGAAAGCTGCTGACTATGTTGTACAAGCTGTAATCGCATGTTGTGATGTTCTAATTAACGGCTTTATCAACTGGACAGCTGACTGTGATTGGAACAGTTAATTACTGCAAATAAAGACGAATTATGATGGATTTTACAATGATGAATGCCACAGGGACTTAATTACAACACATTTTGATGAAAGACATCCTGGCAGCTGTTGCTGTTTTGCTGTGGCTTGGAATAAAATGCAATCGTTGCGTTTAGCTTCAAAGGGAATGTGTTACAATAGTGTTATCATAGCCTGTGAAATAAAAATTAATTTTGTCAGTTTTCATTGTATTAACATTGGGTTTGAAGTAATTCCCACAGATCTAGTTCAGAACTGCAGTAGTAGCGTGTGAAATGAAAGTAATGTTCAGATGCTCTTGTGCTTTTTGAAGGCTTCTAATTGTTAATTTTGTGTGCAATATGCATCAGATGGATGGGACAGACTGTGTGCGGTCTGAGGCTTAGACTAGAAATGACTTCATGGAATAGATTTCCAGCAATTGGAAAGAAACGGGGGGACATGGAAAGACTTGATTGTTCAGATCTGTGTCTGTGTGGTGTTTGTACAGCAGGCTTGTTATCAAGGATGGAAAACAGCCACCTCTTTATCAGTAGGAAGGATGGGGCAGAAAAAGAGGTGACCTCCCCAAGGTTTTGGCTGATCTCTCTGATGTGGGTCACAAGAAGGAGGGAGAGGGGATGGGATGGATAGATGGATGTTGTCACGGGTCACGGTCTGGAAATCACACCCTCACTATCATTCAGAAACACAGAGGGTGCTGTGTGTGTGTCTCAATGGCTTTTTTAACATATACCATATGTTGTTTTATGCTGTTTCTGCAGGATACTACATTTGAAGAATGCTGTATCCCACAATGCAATATGCATGGTTATCCATTTTGATGGTCAAATGAAGCAGTATCAAATGTGAATACATGATCACACTGTCCAAAAATTTGATCTGATACAGAATTGGCTTTAAAATGACTAAATTCTCTATTCTAAATAGAGAATTCTCTATTTAGAATATTCTCTCTTTAGAAATCTCTATTCTTAATTCTCTATTATCTATTTTCTATTCTAAATAAATCTCTTTAAAAAGTCTTACTGACCCCATGGTTTTGAATGGTAGTGCTAAAAATGTATACAGTTCAAATGTTTGTGTTGCATATTGCATAGGCCTAGTGTGTCACAAAGTAGGCCTATATATGGGTCAATCTTTATTTATTTAATTTTTTTTTTGGTCCAAAGGCCTTAATAATAATAAAAAACAAAGCAAAGATATGTGTCAGTTGCTTTGTTATGAGAAAGAATGTCCGGAAAAATTAATTTCATTGATGTCATGCGGAGTAACCAATATAAAGGGACCATTTTGAAGTCATGCGGTCATTATCATGTGACAGGATGTGACATCATTCAGACACCTGCAATGGACCACATGGTCGTGAAGCAAAGTAACTAACTCTCTTTTAACTATTTGAAAATTCATGTTTTCACTTGCTCATATGCATGTCCTGAAACATCAGGTCATTCAGTACAACCGCTATAAAACATGGAAAATGTTGTAATATTTTAAAAACTTGTACTAAATTTTAAATGTTTAAATGCTTGCTAGCTAGATATCAGCCTGTTAACATTGTTTGAAATAATATTGTCATTCGGTATAACCACATGTGTTGTTCAGTAAAACCGAAATTTTGGTTAAACCGAATGACTTTTTTGGTGACACATTTTGTCCATCTTGTAAAAAATGAAAAAATCAGTGTTAATTGATTATAAAAACCACATAATCTTATTGTTAACACTTAATAAAACTTCAAAATTAATTATGTTTTTTACACTTATTCGTCAATGACCCATATAATAGGTTATATAACAGGATTTTTCTTGTTTACTAAGCTGTGCAGATTTATTAGCCGTGAACAAAAGCTCTTTTGATTGTTACTTAGGATTTAGAGAAATGGAAAACTTCTTTCCTTCTCTTATTAGACTCTCTTATTGAACTATTCCCAACTCTACCCTCGTCGTCCCACCCTAGTAGTAAAAATCTTCTCAGAATGACTTGAAGGATTACACACACACACTTTATGGGATTTGCTCCAATTTAAACAGATGATTACCGCAGCGGAGCATGGCCTCATGGTAATCGATCAGGGACAAAAAGGTGCATTACACAAGTTGATTTGTGGGCTAGCTGAAGCTAATCTAGGGGAAATGGCTGGTTTAAGGAGCGGGAGTGAATTTGATATGATGGAGATCGGAATACTTTGCCAGGAACCTCTGCTTCATCTTTCAGCCTCTAAAAGCATTCCGCCATTCCTGCACGTGCTAATGAGTCCCACAAGTCAAAGAGAGCGTTTCCTCCTCCATCATTAGCTGTTTACTGCATGTGTGAAATGCTAAACATGCCATCTCTTGATGTCTCACACTTTCTAGAGGTTTCTGCGTCTAGTATTTACGGTATAGTTGTAAGCATTGGCTAACGTCTGTGGCAGGCCAGTGACGGTGTAAAAATTGTTTTTGTTTAGTAGCATCAGACTTTGTTTGAACAGGCCTTAAAGGGGGAATTCACTGCTTGCAAGATGAGCTTTTAAAGGGATAGTTCACCCAAAAAGGAAAATTTGATGTTTATCTGCTTGCCCCTAGGGCATCCAAGATGTAGGTGACTTTGTTTCTTCAGTAGAACACAAATAACTCCAACCGTTGCCATCTGTCAGTCATATAATGCATGTCAATGGGAACTCCATCTATAAGAGTTAAAAAAAAAAACTTGCACAGACAAATCCAAATTAAACCCTGCGGCTCGTGACGACACATTGATGTCCTAAGACACGAAACGATCGGTTTGTGCGAGAACCGAGAAGTTGGACATAGTAGTGTATTAGAGGTAAAAAATTATATAAAAACTGTTCAGTTTCTCACACAAACCAATCGTTTTAAGGCATGAAGGATTTTTTTCACAGGAAAAAAAAAATGTTTAAATGTGTCATTTTGGTGATCAAAGATGAGTTTTATGGGATAAAATGATTGGCTGCAGGGGAACTTTGATAAAACCTAACTTTCTATGCTGTAGAAATGCTGATTTTCTTTTTTAAGTCTGTGCTACGTGGCTAGAGAATACAGAGACAAGGAAGCCTGAAGCTCTCCAGTCTGACGTCTCAATTAGTTTGAGATCTGTACCCTCGGCCTCAGCTGACCTGACCACATTTTCTCCTATTAAGCTGTTCATACACCGGGACAACCCTAAAACTCAACACAACACACTTCTCTACAGCCTGGATAGAAATCACACTCAAACTCTGAAGCCGTTCCAAAACTCTACAACCACAATCACACCTCCTGCCAAATTCCAACCTAATTCCAGCACTGGCCAGTAACAGTCTTTCCCAAGTTTTGGCTTCTTAAACCATTACTGATGGTCGTTCTGTTGTGTTTTCCTCCTGTGTGTCCTTAGAGTTGATTTGATTTGTGAGAACTTGGACGCCATTATCTTGTGAGTACTGTACTGTGGTCAGAATTCAGTGTTTCTCACTGGTGGGTGAGAGTCTGGCCACTAAATATCTGTGCTGAACTGAAGAAAAGCAATAGTGAAACCCAAAAATGGGTTGGGAAAATAAGTTTTTAATTGCTTTCTTAGTTCATGTTCCTGGTCTTATTTTGCAAAATGTAACAACTCGCTCCATATCTTATGCCGGGTTTACACAATATCAGCCCGTTCTTGGCACAATCCATTTGCCGTAGGGTGCTGTAATGATTCGTAAGTGACACTGGGCTTCGGGACGCAAGAATCGATCGTTTTATCTCGTATAATGTGTCATAGTGGATGACAACCATGTCTTCGACGTTTCGTGACGTCCCGACAGAAAGACTTGCATGTTTAATTTTATTTTCTGTCACAGAACAACAGGTTTCATCACATCTGTGACGTTGACCAATAGGAGCACGGAAGCTCTTTCGTACACAACTTTCAAAAAAACTTGCTGCTAAGTGGAATTATACAACAGAGAAAAGGTTTGTGGAGCTCTGCCAACAATACTCCTGCTTTTATGACGTTTTACCCAAAAAACAAATGGGAAAAAAAAAAAAAAAATGGATTTGGCATAAAAAAATGAAGTCTGTTTTTAGGAGCTATAGATGTTTTGTTGCTTTTTGTTCAATTACACATTTCCAGTCAAATTTATTACTATACTTTTTTATTACTATACTTTTTTAAATTCAATTAAAAAATCAAAAATTAAATTTACTTCAAAATTATTACTATGCGCTCCATCTTAAACTATTTTAAATAGCATTTTGCTAAATATTATATTTTATTTTTATATTTTATTACATTATATTATGACCAGCCTGCTTTTATGACCATATTATTTGAGAAAATACATGGCACATTTGTACTTTAATTTTTTTTTGCCACACCACCACTATTAAAATGCAAATAAAAAGGAGAGAAAATAATAGGAGGAGGTCCTAAAACAGGCCTAATGTATTTTATATATTGAAAATAAATTGGTGTTGGATTTACTTTGAAACAATTTTCACTCAGAAATTGCTAGTAAATTTCACAAATAATTACAAAGAAATGGCGAGTAACACATTGAATTAAACATGACAGAACTGAACTAGTATTTTCTTTTAAAATGTACTTCAAATTTTTTTTTATTGTAGTGTATGCAAGCAAGCATTATTTCCCCTAGACATCCCCTAGACAATTATTATTTTCCCCTATACATGCTACAACTCATGTGTCCAAACTTTTGACTTAGCAAGGCATCACTTTCCTATGGAAATTTGTTTATTTTGGACTTTTTATCTCACAATTCTGACTTTGTTCCTCAGAATTTTCCTCATAAACTCGCAATTGCATGATGTAAAGTCAGAATTGTGAGATATAAAGTCGCAATTCTGACTTTTTTTCACGTAATTCTGACTTTTTAACTCACAATTGTGTTTATATCTCACAATTCTGAGAAAAAAAGTCAGAATTGTGAGATAAAAAGTTGTTCCTCATGTAGTCACTCATTATAATGGAGCAGACTTCTGTTTTATCTGTCAGTTTCTTCTTTATTCTCCCTCTCTGTCATTTGTCACTTGTTATTATTGACATCCAACCTGTCTGTTTCAACATCACTTCATCTTCCTCATTGTATCCTTTTTCTACTCTCATCTGTAGTCATTTTCTCCTCATCCATCACCCACTTCTTTTGTTTTTTGTCACTTTTTGCCCCCTCCACTCCTGTGTGTGTGTGTGTGTATGTGTGATCTCCTCCTGCTGTCTGCTCCACACATTGTCCAAGATGCACTGATCAAGCCATCATGGCAGATGCTTAATTGTGTCTGCCAGGTCTGTGATGTGCTGACAGTCCCACAATCCCCTGGCACTCGTGCTCATATAGGGCGCTGGTCTTTGTCAGGCGTGATCCTGCGTTTCCTGGCATTTAGCTCTGAAATGTCAGCAAGACAGACAGGAAGTAAATAGAAGGGGACTAGTTTCTAAGTGCAGAATCCAAGCTTTTAGGTTTATTTGTTAAATTACTTACTTAGGATGGTGCCTCAACACACATCTTTCTGTGCTACTTTGACTGGAGTTTTTTTTTTTTTTTCAGTCCTGCTAGTAACAAACATTATGTGTGGTTTCAATACCCATTCACACCAAGGACGATAACTATAATGATAATGATATAGTTCTAAAAAGAGTCCACAACACATCTAAAACAATAACTTTCTTTGTTTGCTGTAGGTTCTTGTTCACTGTTCAATGAAAGGTTCTTTGCGGAACCAAAAATGGTTCCTCTATGGCATCACATCATTATTTTTAATTATGTGTCCACGTAATCTTTAGTCAAAATAGCTTCCCCTCCATCTTGCAGCGACATCTCTTCTCTGATGATGTGTTTAATGGCGTGAGGGCTGGACAACCTGTCAATCACATGAGATCCACCAATAGCAAACCACAACCAATCAATTCCCCATGGACAAAATCAAGTCCCGCCCTATGTTTTTTTCTTGTTTGAGAAGTTATTTCACTTGGATATATGTCACAATAGGAAAGAAAATATTATCCGTTAAGCTCCGTTTCATGCTGTGACTCTAAACCCCAAAAATACAGCTTTTGAATAAGTGTTAATACTGTATTCATCTCCAGCTCGCCTACATGCATCACTATGATGAATTACACAATATTTTAATCTCATTCTGTTTGACATTTAATTGGCATTTATGACTGCAGAATCATTCTCAGTGCAATTCAATAAAAGCGTAAAAGAGGGTTGTTTAATTAGACCAACATTATTTCCATTTCATTACCATATATCACAGCATTATTTTCTTTTGCAAGCAGTGCAGGTTTCCACCTCTTTTCCTCTTTCATCATCTCACAGCATGCAGCCGTCGGCCCGCCAGCTCACAACACGCGTCACACTCTCAATGAATTCTCATTAAACAGCCCTTTAAAGTGAGTCCCACAGGAGGCGGCGGGACGCGGTCACATGTCTGTAGCTCACCACCCTTGCGTTCCACAGTTAAGGGACTGTGTCGATACGCTCTTGAGTAAATGTAGAAGAAAAAAACAGGTTGTTTGACATGTGAGAAGTTTGAAAAGCCACTTTGAGATGCTTGATTCTTAATCAGAGATGATTCTTTAGAAACAGGTAAAGTTCTCTTAGGAAACAGTGATTAATGCAAACTCATGTTTCTGAATCAAAATTCTCTTCTAAACCACTTTTCTGATGAGATTGCCCACTGCATATTTGTTATTTCTGTGTTAACATTTATTTGCATATTTATAAGCTTAATAATGTTAATTGGACAAGCGCATCACATGACAAGCACAGACGCTTTAATAACTGATTGTCCATCTGTGGAAATGTCTCATCACTTCCTCCTGTCAAATAGAGAATGTTCCCCTAATGTTAGTGTATGGTTCCACTTTGATTATTTTTAGAACCATAAATTAATGTTCCCAGAATGTTGCAGGAAGGTTTTTATGTTTGGTGTAACAAGAAAGCGTGGACTGTAACATCTCAAAATTGCAATAAATCAAGGTCGCCACAACAGACTCTTAAACATCTACAAACACCCAAGTCTCAGTTAAGCTCAAGTGCTCAAAAAGGCATAAGTAAAGGTTATCAAAAAGGTCAATGTAATGGATAAATAAAATGTTAAGTAAAATGAAATAGTCAAAGCCTACTTGCACTGGACGTGCTGGTTTGAGGCTCATCACCGGCTGCAGTCATGACCTCATCTCCTAAATCAAACACCTACGATTAACAACTACAGCACCTGCTAATGCACTCGCATTCATGTAAAGTAGCCTAATAAAAATGTTCTCCAAGGGTTATTTTTGCATTTTATTTGATAAGCTACAGCAGTGGTCACCAACCTTTTTAAGCCCAAGATCCCTGACCTGGACCTTTATGAAAGACAAGATCTACTTGATAGAAAAAGACAGCCCAGATTGTATTTAGTTTTTTTTTTCATGGCCAATTTAGATTCTGATTTATTTATTTATTTTTACAAGCAAATTGGCCGATTCTGATACTGGTTGCAGATATTTATTATTATTATTATTATTATTATTATAAACAAAAATACATAGCCATTTCAAATTAGAGGGAATCACTGCTTTTTAATGACAGCAGGTGGCGCTTATGGAGCAGCAGTGACACAGCGTTTCCTTGGTTACCACTGTAAACAAAGCTGAACTGCGCTAATAATTAGCTACTTTATTCGAAGGTAAGATGAAAATAAAATGCCGTTGCCATCGAAATTTTTCTGAAGACAGTAATTCCTTTTAGAGATGCATTCATATAACCCTTCACCCCTAATTCAATATATATATTTCCTTCCTATATTTCGAGCATCATGAACAGTGAGCTGCTCTGCCTGCTACAGACTTGTCTCCTCTTTGCGTCCGTCTTCAGCGTCTCTGGCCTCTTGTTTACGGCCGTTTACAGACTCAGACATGATGTGGGCTATTTACCTTTATCACTGTCCCAGTAGCTCCCGAAAATAACAGAAAAATAAATACAAAAATACAGTACAAAGACTGGAGAAATGTAATGTAGGCTATTTTTGTACTCATATTTCTGTTATTTTCGCGAGCTACTGGAACAGTGATAAAGATCGACCGGTCGATCGCGATCGACGGGTTGGCGACCACTGAGCTACAGCATAAGAAGAAGGAAAAATTGTTAAAGGGGTCCTTGATTATGATTTCACTTTTTTTTTTATCTTTAGTTAGTGTGTAATGTTTCTGTTTGAGCATAAACAACATCTGCAAAGTTCAATGCAAAGGGAGATATTTTCTTTTACAGAAAGCTCTGTTTAAACACTACAAACTGCTGGTAGGGACTACAACAAGCTTCTTCCCGGGTTAGTGACATTACTAACCCTAAAATTTACATAAACCCCGCCCCCGAGAACACGCAACAAAGGGGGCGGGGCCATGTTGGGCTGCTTTAGAGAAGAGGAAGAGTTGTTGTAGTAGAGTGTTGTTGTCATGCCGTCATTTTACGCCAGACTGCTTTACAAACGAGGGTCAATTCAATGCTGGATTTGCACAAAAGATGAACATGGCGGCACATGCTAGTGGATGAGTTGAATCAACTCCACAGCAACTACATAAATTTATCCACTAACCATTCAGAAACGTCCAGTTTCATTCTAAAAGTTGTAACTTCTTCCTGAGTCTCTCCATCAGTGTCGACTCCGGTTTGAACAATGTAAGGCTGAACACCGTTACTGACAATCCTCATTTTGGCTGCGTGAGATTCTCCAGCTTTGTTGTTGTTGAGCTGTTAAAGCTCCGCCCTCTTCTGGAAAGGGGGCCGGGAGCAGCAGCTCATTTGCATTTAAAGGGACACACACAAAAACGGCGTGTTTTTGCTCACACCCAAATAGGGGCAAATTTGACAAGCTATAATAAATGATCTGTGGGGGATTTTGAGCTGAAACTTCACAGACACATTCTGGGGACACCAGAGACTTATTACATCTTGTGAAAAGGGGCATAATAGGTCCCCTTTAACTGTAAGTAAACATACTTGCCGTCATGTTCGATATGTTTAGATCCTGAATAATTAAAGAAAATTTTGAGGAAGTTTATGATTGGTTCTTTTGCTAAACGACTCTGGCACCACAACTATGGCTGAATATTAAGCGTAGGTTAAAAAGCCTGTAAGATGCAGATAAAATTGATAGTATGTATGCCGTTATTGAAATGATCAGGCATTTTCCATTGATTCCAAATGTATGGCAATAAATATTGTTCTGTTCAAGTTTTGTTCATCTGAAAGGTATTTGATGTTGAACAGCTCCATATGTTTTTACTGTCATTATTTCACAGATCATTTGAATTGGAAAGAATCATTACTGAGATGTTCTGGTGTTCTAGTTTCTGCAAAATAAACTTTTTTACGAGTTTGCAGTTTACGAGTTTGATACCTAAAGAAGTCTCTTGCGTCAAAAACCCTTTGATAGTCCTCCAGCCAAAATGATCAAAGACTAAAAGGAAAAAAGTGATCATGCAAATTAGCTGTTCCAGTATTCTTTAAGCTTGCATTTCAAATCATTCCTCATCTGAATCATTCATGTAAATATCTGTCATCTCTCTCTCTCAGATGGTGGCATTAGAGAGGCAGGTGTTTGATTTCTTGGGCTATCAGTGGGCTCCTATCCTTGCTAACTTCTTCCACATCCTGGTTGTCATCCTGGGCCTGTTTGGCACCATTCAGTACAGACCTCGCTACATAGTGGTGGTAAGTGATGCTTTTAATTAATCATAACCAATCTGAAATCTCACAAAAACAGCTTGGGTCGGTTAGCAGCTTAAATATATTTCAGTTTATTGCCATGCAACATTTCTCATTTTTGTTTGGTTTAACATTTAAGTTTTTATTTTAGCTTTATTTCAATGAACAGAAATGTTTTTAATAGTACGATAGTAACTCTAATGTATATGTTTATATTGCATCAAGATAATAGGAATTGTCATAAAATGCGAAAGAAAAAAAAAATGTGTTCCAAAAACTAGGCCTCATTTTAATCAAAATATTATTTATTGTTCTTGTTCATGACGGGTTTTGTGAGATTCCCCAAACCATGCTAAAAATCTGACAGTTTTTAAGAAATGCTTATATGCAAATAATGTTTGCGGCACATGCAAATCTGCTTACTGTTGATCAAAGACAGCAAGGCCTCTGAAGCAGAGCTGAACACAGTCCTCTGCTGATAATGGACTCTGGCACTCAGCCCCCCAGACACTGGACCGGTCTTATACTTTGACACATTGTATGGCATTTTAATCCCCTAAATCTGCAACTAATTACCATGAATTAAATGATTAGAGTCCAGCTCCCTTCAGTTCCTCACTGGGTCAATCCATGTTGCAGCTTCACTTCAAGTTCAACAGGATTATCAAGCCTTTGGATTAGTTGATGAGACGGGAAGCAAACTATTTTAGCTATTTCAGTTTTTAAATAGTCAATAGCCTTTAGTTTACATCATAACTCAGTAAATCCATGGCTATGTTTGAAATAGCATAATAAGATAATTCTTATTATTGCTACAATAATTTATATTCTAATTTATTTCAGTATGTAGTATACTCTATAAAAGTATGTACATTTTCTGCATGGTTCCCAAAACAATGACCCGCTAAATTTGCCAAAATGTGTATATTACGTGGAAGAATATATTCCACAATGCAACATACCTGTTCTTCCATTTTCAGCGTGACAATGAACAAGTAATATTAGAAAAAAAAAAAAAAATTAAAACATGCTTAATGACCACATTTATTTCCAAAATGGTATCTAGATGCTGTATGAAACTTAGTCATGTGACAAAAATGCTGTATACCATTGTTTGAAACATTTATTGTTGCAAAATGCATAATTTTTCATTTACTGTTAAATATATGTTATATTTTGCTCAGTATGCACTAAATAAATTCGTTTAGTGTGTAATGTTGCTGTTTGAGCCTGAAAAAGTTCTGTAAAGTTACAAAGTCACTCCAAAGGAAGCCACTCTCTATATCAGTATAAACACACTGTAAAAAAAATATTTTCATGATTTATCACATTTTTTTAGTTTCTTTTGCCTTCATTTTATTAACTCAAATTTTTAATTTCAATGAACTCAAAATTTGAAGGTAACCACAGGTCAGTTAAACCAGCAATTCTTTTTTACAGTGAACTCTCTGAAACACTAGTCTTGAGTTTTCTTCCATGAAAGAACACGTCACAATATTCCTCATTTAAATAATTCCCGCCCACGGCATATGCAGAAATAACGGGGCGAGGCCTGGTTGAAACTGGTGGCTAAGGTAAGGGGCGTGACATTTTCCAAACATGCTTGAAGTGATTGACCAATCACAGCACACTGTTCCAGCCGACCAATCAGAGCACAATGCACTTACCAGCAGGAGGAGCTTCATAGAGACAAACTAAACAGTGTTACTGGCAGATTGGGAAGATAGGTACTGCAATAATAAAGAAATAAGTGAAAAAGAATGTCTTTTTTGAACTTTCAAACTTAAAAATCTATTCTAGTGGAGCCCAAAAACATGTTTAAATGGCTTGTTGAGCTGCAGGAATAGCCTCAAAAGACTTCTTCGCATAAATGTAAATAATAATATGTATAAAACTCAAATCATTTAATGGGAGCACAAAGCAAAATCTTAAGCAATTATTTTCCATTGAACTTTATAATTAATACACTTACCAACACCAAGTTGCTCTTATACATTAGATTTACACATTTGATTGCACCAAAATGTGATAATAATTTCAAACACAAAATTCTCACATGGTGAGTAGATGTGTCAAGTTAACCAAAGTGACAAAAAGTTGATGAGCCATGAATAGAACAAAGCCGTGAGAAAGTGTTGAAGACAGAAATGGTAGACGAGCCTGGAAGCAAGACTTGCGTTTCTGAGACTCCTGGGAATGGTGAGGAGTATTGCTCAGGCTTGTGTCCATATCATGTGTGATAGAGACTCATTCTGCTTCACAACAGGTTAAAATTACACTAGTCACCATATAATAGTGATTTTATACGTGTGAATCATGCTGTCTGAGGTGCATAATTTTCCTTCAAGACATTCATCTTCTGAGAGACGGATTTATTAAAGGCTCAGTCCTGCTGACCTGTTTGTATTTCTTCTTGAGTCATGGATAAATACAACTTAAACTTAACCCTTAAATGTATGAATATTTTGCCAATCATTATTACATATTCGGGTCTTTAGCGACCCGTGATCTATATCTAACACAGATGGATCTCTAACTGCCGCAATAGTATAAAACTATCAAAAATCTCAATATTTGAATAACAATAAAATAAAGCAAATTTCATTACCTTTTGGAGCTTGGAAGGGTTCAGTTTGAGCAGATGTTTTGTACTCTCATCACTGTCCTCGTCATTTCCCAGTACATTCAGCATCTGGCTCAAATTCATGATATCAAACATATTCTCAAAACTATGATTTTCATCATCTTCAAAATCAATATTTTGATGTCTTACAGCTTTTTCACCAGATCCATCATCAAGTGACAGTGACACTAATATTTGATTGCGTTCAGCACTTGCTCTTAGGTAAATCGCTGAGCCATTTCAAGTTTTCCTGATGATACTACTTATTCTTTTTTTTTTTTCTGCCTGCAGTAACTATGAGTGAAACGTCACTTCATCATCATATATCAGACATTGCCACCTTGAGGAAAAATGTGAATTGCATTTATTCAGTCATGAAAGTTTCAATTATTGCTGTGCATATAATAAAATATACTTACACAATTACATACCCATACACTTTTTACCAAAAAAACCCCCAAAACATTATTTTATAAATTTTTCTTGTTATTGTTTATAATAAATACATTGAGGAATACTAAGAAATTTGATGTCTAACTTTAAAAAAAGGATGATAAAGACTTGGAGAGATATGTGTTTAAGGGCTAGTTCACCCATAAATGAAACTTCAGTCATTAATTACTCACCCTCATGTCTTTCCACACCAGTAAGACCTTTGTTCATCTTCAGGACACAAAATTAGATATTTTTGATGAAATCCAAGAGTTTTTTTTTTTTATATCTCCCATAGAAAGCAACGTAATTACCACATTCAAAGTCCAGAAAAGTACTAAAGACATCTTTAAAATAGTCCATGTGACTTCATTGGTTCAACCTTAATGTTCTGAAGTGACAATAAGTAATGAATACTTTTTTGTGCGCAAAAACAAAACAATAATAACAACTTTATTCAACAATTTCCTCTCTACCCTGTCATTCTCCCTATGGAAGATCAAAAATATCTTAATTTGTGTTCTTAAGATTAATGAAGGTCTTACGGGTGTGGAACGACATGAGGGTGAGTAATAAATGACAGAAATTTCATTTTTGGGTGAACTAACCCTTTAAGGATTAATTTGACTCATCCCTCAGTCAAAATTAAGCGCATTTACAGTTACATATTTGCGATGTAAGTTGGCGAGGAAATTGAACATGAGTGTTTACGAGCAGAAATTTCAAGCTGATATTGTTGCAAAGCACTTAGCACTACATAAATTATGTAGTTAAATTGTTTATTATTTGATCTGTAAAGTTGTTCTTGGAGGTGGGACTACTTTTCTTTGTGTGTAAATGAATCTTTCCTAATGTAATTCCTTTGGATGGCATTGGCTCCATATAAACTTTTGCAAGTTTGCTCCATTTCAAACTTTGTGAGAAGCTCAGTTAAAGAAAAAGGCCTCAGACAAAGTAGTCTTCTGATCTTTGTATATCAGTGGAGTAATTCCCAGTGGAGGGTGTTTTGAAAAAGATCTCTTTTGCAGTTTGGTGAAAATTGCTCTATAAAGTCGTCTCAAGCTGGTCTTCCGTAAGGGACTGACAGGAAACCTGAGATCCATTTTTACTCTTGCGCAGCTCTTTAGACTCCCCATGAGCACTGTCTGCTTCGCGATATTAACAAAAAATGTTTCTTTTTCTCTTTCTGAGAGTTTATAGCAGCAGGCTCAGGGTGGAGTGCTAATTCAGATTAACATTTCAATGGGATTTATAGTCTTGTAAAATCCTAATTGATGTTGTTTGTATGTGGTAAACAAAGTACAAACGACCAGGAAGAGTCAAGGCTTGATGTTCAAATGAGATGTTCTGCTATAAAAGAAGAAAAAATCAGATCAAAGAAAGATACAAATCTGGAGCCTGTTTAAAAGAAGGGCTCTAAATCCAAACACACTCACTGTGGATGTTTTCAAGCATCTACTTGTTTCCTCTGAGAAAACAGCTCTGATGTTACTGGTACTGGAACAGGTTAAGTTTTAACTTGTTCTAGATAGGTAATTGCCAGTTATGCCTTGCATAAAAGTACTCAAATGTGGTGGTGCAGAGGCACAGTGATGGTAGTACCATGGTACTTTGATATGGAACTAAATGATTTTATTGATATTGTGATGTAACGTGAAAATTGTCATAATTTACTCCTCTGTCAAACACATCTATAATGTGTCTGTCTAATCACATTCATAAAAAAATGTTTTTCATACTATGAAAATCAATGGGGTCCAATGTTATTTTAGAGCTTTTTCGTTGTATTGAAATCCTCAAAATATCTTCCTTCATACTCTGCAGAAAAAAAGAAAGTCGTACAGATTTGTAATTGCATGAGTAAATTATAATATTCCTTTAAAAGTGTATGTTATTATGTATCACAACCATTTAAAACATTTTGAATAAATACATTTTTTTAATGATTTTTAAAAGAAGACTATTATGCTCACCAAGGCTGCATTTATTTGATTCACAATACAGTAAAAACAGTAATATTGTGAAATATATTACAATTTAAAATAACTGTTTTTTATTGTAATATATTTTAAAATGTAATTTATTCCTGTGATGCAAAGCTAAATTACTCCAGTCTTCAGTGTCACATGATCCTTCAGAAATCATTATAATATGATGAGACCATTATTCATTACTGAGCACCAAAAATAATTAATGATAACTGAGCACAAAATGTGCATAAAGAAAACATTTTGATGGCAGCATGTGAAGTACCAGTTTGGACATTTTTAAAACATTGCCAGGAGACATTCAGATGTGATATAAATGTTATAAAAACGCTTCTGCAATGTTGTGAAAAGACTTATTCATAACGTAAAAAAATCCTAGACATCTGTCATATTAAATATGTCGGATTAAAACATTATCACAACCTTTTCACAACATGAAAAAAAAAATGTTTTTACAACGTAGTTGTTTGCTGTGGACTTATTAGCCTATGTCAAAATAACGATTTAATATATCGAAATAATGTTATGTCGAAATAACGATGTAAATCTCGAAATAAAGACTTAATATCTCGAAATAATGTTATGCTGAAATAGCGACTTAATATCTCGAAATAAGTTATGTCAAAATAACGTCTTAATATCTCGAAATGATGTTATGTCGAAATAATGATGTAATATGTCAAAATAACGACTTAATATATTGAAATAATATCTCGAAAATAATGTTATGCTGAAATAGCGACTTAATATCTCGAAATAAGTTATGTCAAAATAACGTCTTAATATCTCGAAATTATGTTATGTCGAAATAATGATGTAATATGTCAAAATAACAACTTAATATCTTGAAATAATGTTATGCTGAAATAGCGACTTAATATCTCGAAAAAATGAGTTATGTCGAAATAACGACTTAATATCTCGAAATAATAAGATCTTATGTTGAAATAACTTAATATCTCGATATGATGATTTATGTCGAAATAATGACGTAATATGTCGAAATAACAATGTAATATCTAAAAAAAAAAGATGTAATATCTCGAAATAATGACGTAATGTGTCGAAATAATGACTTAATATCTCGAAATAATGTTTTGCTGAAATAGCAACTTAATATATCGAAATAATGAGTTATGTCAAGATAACTTAATATCTCAAAATAACGACTTATCTCGAAATAACGAGATCATATGTCGAAATAATGACTTAATATCTCGAAATAATGAGTTATGTCAAAATAACGAGAAGTTTTCTTTTTTCCCCCACCATACAGTTCAGAGCTTACGTACATGTTAAGGCCAATTCGCACCGACAAACGCCAACGAACAAGTTGGCCGTTGGATTTAGAATTCTAGAATTCTATTCTATGTCATGTTCACACCGCCCCAACAAACACCGACAAACGAGTGACGTCTGACTGGGAAAATTCCACAACTACATATGTAACCATGTTATCAATATTGTCAGGCAAGTTTATTATATTAATAATCTAGTATCATATATATTTTCATTGTATTAAAGTATTGAGGCAAAACAAAAATACTAACCTGAAATCCAAAGCTCTGTATCTGATCGCAACCTATTGCGCTGCGGTTGGTATACACCGGTTTTTAAACTTTTTTTTTAGCGCGACCCTTTTTATTAACGAGACCCATAAGCATATACAACCATGTAGCTAAACAAGCCAAAACAAATTATTAAAAAACGAAACTGACTGTTCACACTGCGCAGACATTCCACGACCCAACAAATGCTGATTAAACATGTTCAGTCGGGTGAAAACGTACTCCGACCAACACCAACAAACGCCAACAGACGGCAACAGGGGTTTCACACCGATCCAACAAACTCCAACAGACGAGTTTGTTGGCGTTTGTTGGCTGTTGTCGGTGCGGTGTGAATTGGCCTTTAGAATATGGAGTAATGGAATAATGAACTGGAATAATGATGCTGAAAATTCTTGCTGAAACTTTTGTATTATTTTAAAATATATTCCAATACAAAATGGTTATTTTGAATTGTAATAATATTTCACAACATTTAATTATAAATGCAGCCGTTATCATAAGATACTTTCAAAAACGTTATTCTAAATTCTTAATTATTCCAAACTTTTGTCCCATAGTGTACACTGTCAAAAAAATAAATAAATCCATAGAAAAATGGATAAGATCCTAGCAGAACCTTGTCCTCAGACATTTCCTTCAGCCCTATAACACAACACAATGAAATGGCTCATTCAAAATCTGGGTAAAGTACCTGTGAAAATACAGAGAATTCCTTCATATAAACAAAGTACATTGTGCTGTATTTCTACTGATGCTTCTTAGAGTGTAGTCTGTGTTTGAAGGTGGCATGTTGGAGTAATGAATTATCCTTCTTCTTGACAGTATACAGTGTGGACAGCATTGTGGGTGGCCTGGAACGTCTTTATCATCTGCTTCTACCTGGAGGTTGGAGGTCTGTCAAAGGTAAGAGGGATTCCCTCCTACAGTTACACATAGGTCAGCGGTCAATGTTTAGGAGTATGAGGCGTTTTAATGACCCTGTTTTACAGCTAAATGCCACCATTTATGATGTTTTTACAGTCTTTATTTTTGTGTCTTTGTTTACCAGGTGTCTTACTCTTAGGTTTGCTTTGAACACACCAGAAACTGGTACATAAAACAACAGATTTAGTGGCCATTCACTCAGATGACATTTTTCTATTCCACTGGGCTACTTTTACATTGTTTTTTTAATGTAAACGAGCACTAGACGGACGTCTTTAACCGTTGCGCTCACGTCTCGTGCATGACGTGGCATTCTACAAACTTGGGGCCTTGGTCCGTTCCACTGACCCGCATCTCGAGTTTTTAACAGCAAAAACACATTCTGTGTGAACTGGCCTATAGAGTGTCTTGAAATCAGATAAAAGCCTTTTGGAAAAGCGATAGCAGAGAGAAGTTGTGCGTTATCCCTAACCCATCCCATGATACACTTCTCTCTACATGTGCTGACAGGTCATGGACACAAACACTCAGCCCCAAGTGTGTAAGCAGTGAGAAACAAGCTCGCTGTATAATTTACACATTCTACTCTCGGTGTGTGTGCTTGTTTACGACTTCTGCTTGGCCAGTTTCCTGGACTCAGATTTCTTGTTCCCACAATGAAACACACTTATCCTCTTTCAGAAGTTGGAGTGAGACTGGATGAAAGCATCTTAAAGTCTCAGATGTATGCTGAATAAATTAGGTACATGTGAAATGAGCTGCTGTTTTATCAGAATTAACCTCTTTTGCACTCTTGTCACAGTTGCATGGGAAATGGCTCACATTATCCCAGGACAAAGGGAATAATTGGTCTGACCATGACTGTACCAAACAGAACATGTTCCTTAATCAACTCTAATTTTTACTGAAATTAAGCACTCAGATTTTATGGTTTGGTTTAGGGTTAAGTTGGTGCTAAGTTTGGGGTTTGAACAACATTTTAATTTCCCTCAAATTTTAGGATATCTAATGGTTAGGGTTGGTTGTTAGGACAAGGTTTTGTTTGTCAGGAATGTTGTTCCATTTCGGTGCCGACACATGGCGCAAATGCATTCACGGTGACCCAAGTTCGATTCCCATCTCGAGGTCCTTTGCCGATCTTTTCCTCTTTTCCTCTACTGTCCTCTCTGAATAAAGGCACAAAAAGCCCATAAATATAATTAAAAAAAAAAAAAAAAAAAAAAGGAATGTTGTTCCAGGTCCAACAAAAGAAGTTGATTACATCCTACATTCTCAGGGGAAAAAAATGGTACAAAAGCTATCACTGGGACGGTACAGTGGTTCTAGTATGTACCATTTAGGTGCTAATTTCCACACTTTAGGTACAAAGAGTACTGCCTCAGTGACAGCTTTTGTACCTTTTTTCTGAGAGTGTACTTGGAAAATTGACAGTCACTATTGAGGTATGTAAGAATGTTCTTGGACAATACTCAGCCTGGCATCTGCATACTTGCTTAGCATGTTTCTTTTGGGGGCCCAGTTTTTATATAGCTCATCAAGTGGCAAGACAACAATGTTTACAGTTTGTTTACAATTCAAAATGTCACAATGTTGTTGTTTTTTTTTTTTTATTATATTTACACTACAGATTAACAGTTTGGGGTCAGTATTTTTTTTTAAGAAAGTAATACTTTTCAGCAAAAATGCTTTAAATTGATCAACAGTGAGAGTAAAGACATTTAAAATGTTACAAAAGATTTCGATTTCAAATAAATGCAGTTCTTTTGAGCTTTCTATTCAAAGAATGCTGAGAAAAATGTATACTTTCCACAAAAATATTATAAGTAGCACAATTGATGATAATAAGAAATAATTAGCAATAATATATATATATATATATATAATTTTTTTTTTTTTTTTGAGCATCAAATCAGCATATCAGAATGATTTCTGAAGGATCATGTGACACTGAAGACTGGAGTAATGATGCTGAAAATTCTAATTTTAAAATATATTACAATAGATAACAGTTATTTTTAATAATAATAATATTTCACAATATTACTGTTTTTTTTTTGATTGAATAAAAGCAGCCTTGGTGAGCAGAAGAGGCTTCTTGCCGACCCCAAATTTTTGAACAGTAATGTATTTATATATTTCTTATATGTGACCCTGGACCACAAAACCAGTCATAAGAGTCAATTTTTTGAAATTGAGATTTAAACATCATCTGAAAGCTGAATAAATAAGATTTCCATTGATGTATGGTTTGTTAGGATAGCTCAATATTTGGTAATACAAGATACAACTATTTGAAAATCTGGAATCTGAGGGTGCAAAAAAATCAAAATATTGAGAAAATCGCCTGTAAAGTTGTCCAAAGGAAGTCTTTAGCAATGCATATTACTTAGAAAATACATTTTTGATATATTTCCGGTACAAAATATCTTCATCGAATATGATCTTAATATCCTAATGATTTTTGGCATAAATGAAAAATCGATAATTTTGACCCATACAATGCTATTGTTGGCTATTGCTACAAATATACCTGTGCGACTTATGACTGGTTTTGTGGTCCAGGGTCACATATATCTTACTTTGAAAAATCTCAACAACAGACTTGTTCTTATAGTTTGAGTGTTTGGTTTGAATATCAATAGTTTCATCATGCTCTCAGCAGCCAGTAAACATGCGTCCAGCACAAACCCTTATTATGTTTGGCCCTGTTTCCACGTGGTATTAAGATGCGTTTTGGTCCATCGGATCACAAGTGGACGACGCTAAATACAGGTGTAAACGGGGTCTAAAATGTTTTGAGCTTGTCCACTTTCGACCACTTCCAGAGGTTGTTGAAAACACATTCAACTGGATTGCTTTTGTAGTGTAAACTCTCATGTGGTCAAATGCATTCGAACAGCCGCAGAAGACCACCTAGCGCACTAGCCAGACAGGATTTAAGCCTTTGTTGGCTGAAGACCCAAGCTTGGTTTGAAGATGAAAAATGTACCAAGCACCATGTTCTCTCACCATTCCTGATTTCTCACTGTCTATTGGTTGTCAAAGCAGAAACGAAAGCTGATGCTCTCTGTGTTTCTCCATTGTCTCTGGTCGCGTTCATATGTAAATCGCACAAGCTTGTTTTGTCCATTAGAAATAATGTACCCGCACACATAGACCCTCCCCTCGAAGAAAACAGAATTGGTTGAAAATGGACAAAAGGGACTGATTAAAACACCAGGAGTAAAATGGAAAAATGTCTCTCTCGTTCACTTGTGATCCGATCGACCAAAACGCATCTTAATACCAGGTGGAAACAGGGCCTTTGTTTCAGCTGTATGTAATGATGTCTGGGTCATATTTATTGGAATTGTTTGGTCTGTTCATGGCTCATAATGAAGATCTGGACCTTAACAAAAGAAATGGGAAGCATTATATTTTATCCCACCTTCATTTTATGTTTTCCTTTCATTCTCATCCTCTTCTCCCTCTGTCTCACACAGTCACGCTCCGTCACTCCCACCCTTTTTTTACTGCGCTGTCACAGGTGGGACGCCCTTCCCCCAAAGCCCCCCTCACCTCTATAAAGTCAGATTGCATGAATATTCATGAGCTGTTGCAGACAGATCTGCTGTCCAGAAAGCAGCGAGTAGAAGCGCATTGATGCTTTCTTTTCTATCTGTGTGTGTGTTTATATATGTGTGTGTTTTCTCCATTAGCCGCTTGTCGTCCTGCTGTCCATATGTAGCAGTGAGGGAGTGCTGTGTGTCCATCTGTTGGGTTAATGCCTGAGCCCGGCCCTCTGCCACCTGCTCCCCCTAACACCCCATTATTTAGACTGTTTCATGCACCCCCTGCATTAACACGGCCCACCGCAAACCTTCAATGAAACGCCTCAAAATATGACTGTCCCACTGCTGTCTCTACTGTCATACTGTGAATGATACACAATATAATATCATCCTGCATTGAGGACCCCCTACTGTTGGACTGATTACAATTGGACAGTGATGAGAAGAATAGCAAACAGTCTGATGTTAGATTCTATTGGCCTGTTTTTCTGTCTTTCTCTCAATTTATATATCTGTTTGTCTGACTTGCAAATTTTTTTTATCATGTCAGTCTGTCTCGCAATGTTTTCATATCTGTCTGTCTCTCACAATCTGTCTGTCTGTCTCACAATGTGTTTAATAGGGCTGGGACAATACATCGAATCTCTATTCACGATCCGAAAAATCTGGAGCGATTCTGATTTTTTCCAATGTATGGCGATTCTCTCTCAAATTGATTCTGAGCTTACTTTTTAAACAGCAGATGGCACTACTATACGTGCTTTAGAAACACACGTACACTGCCTGCTTCCAGTTCCTTTACAGACACCACTTAAACCTAAAATAATAATTCATAAAGTTTGAAAAGGTTGAAGTGCATTACAAATCTCGCATCATAAAAGCATTCTGAGCCGAGGTGCACGTATATTTAACAACTTACATGACTCAGCCGAACGCACAAGCGTGTTTAGCATATCTGTCTATCTATCTATCGTTCTATCGTTCTATCTATCTATCATTCTATATATCGTCTGTCTGTCTCACTATCTATCGTTCTATCTATCGTTCTATCGTTCTATCTATCTATCATTCTATATATCGTCTGTCTGTCTCACTATCTATCGTTCTATCTATCGTTCTATCATTCTATCTATCTATCATTCTATATATCGTCTGTCTCTCTATCTATCTATCGTTCTATCTATCGTTCTATCATTCTATATATCGTCTGTCTGTCTCACTATCTATCTATCTATCTATCTATCTATCTATCTATCTATTGTTCTATGTATCGTTCTATCTATCGTTCTGTCATTCTATCTATCGTTCTATCTATCTATCGTTCTATTATTCTATCATTCTATATATCGTCTGTCTGTCTCACTATCTATCTATCTATCTATCTATCTATCGTTCTATCTATCGTTCTATCTATCGTCTGTCTGTCTCACTATCTATCTATCTATCTATCTATTGTTCTATCTATTGTTCTATCTATCTATCTATCTATTGTTCTATCTATCGTTCTATCTATCGTTCTATCTACCTATCTGTCATTCTATATATCGTCTGTCTGTCTCTCTATCTATCTATCTATTGTTCTATCTATCGTTCTATCATTCTATCTATCTATCTATCTATCGTTCTATCTATCGTTCTATCATTCTATATATCGTCTGTCTGTCTCACTATCTATCTATCTATCTATTGTTCTATCTATCGTTCTATCATTCTATCTATCATTCTATCTATCGTTCTATCTATCATTCTATCATTCTATCTATCGTTCTATCATTCTATCTATCTATCATTCTATATATCGTCTGTCTGTCTGTCTCACTATCTATCTATCTATTGTTCTATCTATCGTTCTATCTATCGTTCTATCATTCTATCTATTGTTCGATCTATCGTTCTATCTATCATTCTATCTATCTATCATTCTATATATCGTCTGTCTGTCTGTCTCACTATCTATCTATCTATTGTTCTATCTATCGTTCTATCTATCGTTCTATCATTCTATCTATTGTTCGATCTATCGTTCTATCTATCATTCTATATATCGTCTGTCTGTCTGTCTCACTATCTATCTATCTGTTGTTCTATCTATTGTTCTATCGTTCTATCTATCGTTCTATCTATCTATCATTCTATATATCGTCTGTCTGTCTCACTATCTATCTATCTATCTATCTATCTATTGTTCTATCTATCGTTCTATCTATCGTTCTATCATTCTATCTATCGTTCTATCTATCTATCGTTCTATCTATCATTCTATCTATCATTCTATATATCGTCTGTCTGTCTGTCTCACTATCTATCTATCATCTGTCTGTCTGTCTGCCTGTCTCACAATGTGTCAGTCTCTCTCACTTTGGGCCCTATTTTAACAATCTAAGTGCATGGTCTAAAGTGCACAATGCAAGTGCTCTTAGTGCTCTTTTCTAGTTTAAGGGCGGGAAAAATGGTCGGTGCAACCCAAAGGGTTGTCACTATTCTCTTAATGAGCAATGGGTGTGTTTTGGGCGTAATGTGCAATAAACCAATCAGAGCCTCATCTCCAATTCCCTTTAAAAGCCAGTTGCACTCGTGCCATGGCGGATTCGCTATTTACATGACAAGCGGAAATTTGCAAGCGGAAAAACTGAACACTTTTCTAGCAGACCGTCTACGAGAAAAGCCGGATTCCACCAAAGCATTTTTATCTTTATGCACACAATAATAATCTTTTGCATTGTAATCCTTTTATTTTTAATATTTGGCATATTTGTGTGCTGCTGCGTGTCCCTGTGTGTGTAATAAGCAGAGTGTTTGCACGTTGTGCACCCACATATAGGTGCATGTTACTAATGCGCTCTTTAAATAACAAAACAAATATTGCGCCATTGACTTTAGACCAGGTTTCAGTTGGTCAATGGCGCAGTCTATTTCAGTTGCCTCAAAATAGCAACACGCCAACAATGCACCTGAACACACCTCATTTTCAGACCAGCACGCCCATGGGCGCACAAATGGGCGCAGATGCATTTGCTGTCTGTCTGTCTGTCTGTCTTACAATGTTTATCAAATTTGTCTGTATGTCTGTCTCACAATGTGTTTAACATATCTGTCTGTCTGGGAGTTTTCCTTTCTCTTGTAAAAATGACAGTTATTGGGGGTATTTAAATTACTATTCATTGTAATTCTATTTCCTAGCATTCTAAATTCAGATCTGAATGACACACAGCGCTGGTATCTATGAACAGGGTTCATACTGATTTTCAGGTGTGAAATTCAAGCACTTTTCCTGTACTTTCAAACAGTGGCAGTCCATGCTTTTGCAAAGGTGTTTTTTTTTTTTTTCCTTCAATATTGGCCACGTGTTGCAAAGTCCTGCTTACTCAAGAGCTCATTCAGTCATCAAATAAATAACCTGGGCTCTGTATTTCTATCACTAATCAGATGTATATCATATGCAAAGACAGCTTAAAAACATTATTAAGTCAAGAATTTTTCAAACTTTTAATACTCTGTATGAACCCTATATGAATTAAAGGCAAACAATAATGTGAGATGAAGCAGTGCCATCATATGAAAATGAATGAATGAAGAACTGACTGTATGTCCGAGCGCAGTTGAACGGTCCCGTCCGGATCTGTGTTTGGCTAATCACATGGTCAAGAGAAAAATTATGTGCAAATCAACATGAATGAGTCAAACTGGTACAACTAATTAAATAAAAAAAAGTTGACTATTAATAATGATATAATTTCAGAAGACCACCACACCGTGCTCTTTCTTTGATTTCTAATATTGCATGAGCAAATAGAGGTGGCTTAAAGTAGTGATTAAGTATTTTGCCATCATCAACACCAAATCTGCATAGATCTATGTTGGCTTTGAGCGCTGCCATATAAACAAATAATTCAGAGTACAACCACTGAGTTGTCATTTTATAATTACGATAATTCTGACACAACATGAATTAATCTGTCACATTCAAATAATGGAGAACCATATTAACTCGCTGAACATGAGCTGTAGTTTCACTGAAGAGGAAAAGCATAAGTGGTTGGGCACTTCATGAAACTCTCTCTCTCTGTCTCATTGATTGAGGTGTTTTGGTGGGGTTGTCCTCTCATGCATGGCCGCAGGCTGTGGCTGTCAGCCTCACACTGTGGCTGTGATTAAATACGAGACAGGACGGTCTGTATCGACCCCCTCCCCAAACACACACTCTTCTCAATGACATATAGTGACGCGTATAATGATAATGCCTACTGATGATAAAGGGGACAAACTCCTCTGTGCCTCCATTAGCCAGAAAGAGGTCAAGGACGAGTTACTCTCTAATAAGCATAGGAAAGTGCATAAGTTTTCATTTTGACAAGTGTCATTCATCTCATGCAGCCTGAGAACTGTGTGGATCGACAGAATCCATTACATCTGATGTACACGTGTCCGTGAGCATATGAGGAACATTTGCAACACAGACGCATAACTCTGACGTGTCACACAGCACTTTCACACACGCAGCGTTCAGTTTAAAGACCGTGTGAACACACACAGGCAAAATAAGTCTCTTAATTTGCAGGAATATGTGAAGTGGGAGTCAAAAATCTTGATTTAAATAGAAATGTTGTGAAATTGCATTACTGAATAAATTGTAGCACAACTTTTCCCCAAACTGATGGGATGGGATGTATAGCTAAAAATATTTTTCATTGCTTTTACAATGTATATTTCTTGGTATTTATGTATTTGCTTTGTGTGTATTGGTGCTTCTCTTATATAATGTGTGTGTGTATATATATATATATATATATATATATATATATATATATATATATATATATATATCGTCTGTCTGTCTGTCTCACTATCTATCTATCTATCTATCTATCTATCTATCGTTCTATCTATCATTCTATATATATCGTCTGTCTGTCTGTCTCACTATCGTTCTATCTATCGTTCTATCTATCGTTCTATCTATCATTCTATCTATCTATCATTCTATATATCGTATGTCTGTCTGTCTCACTATCTATCTATCTATCTGTCATTCTATCTATCTATCTATCTATCTATCTATCTATCTATCTATCTATCTATCATTCTATCTATCTATCATTCTATATATCGTCTGTCTGTCTCTATCTATATATCTATCTATTGTTCTATCTATCGTTCTATCATTCTATCTATCTATCTATCATTCTATATATTGTCTGTCTCTATCTATCTATCTATCTATCTATTGTTCTATCTATTGTTCTATCATTCTATCTATCTATCTATCTATCATTCTGTATATCATCTGTCTATCTATCTATCATTCTATCTATCATTCTATCTATTGTTCTATCTATCGTTCTATCATTCTATCTATCGTTCTATCTATCATTCTATATATCGTCTGTCTGTCTGTCTCACAATCTGTCTATCTATCTATCATTCTATCTTTCGTTCTATCTTTCGTTGTATCTATTCTATCTATCTGTCGTTCTATCTATCATTCTATCTATCATTCTATCTATCTATCATTCTATATATCGTCTATCTGTCTGTCTCACTATCTATCTATCGTTCTATATATATATATATATATATATATATATATAATATGTAAACTAACTTTGATTAAATCTTTGATTTGACAAATCTTGATTAATTTATTTGACAGTAAATCATTAATTAATTACATATATAATGGATAAAAGTGATTTCTGACACATTATTTGAGCGATTTAACAGCTCATTGGAGATGGTGTGTAAATATTAACAATACATAATCACAGAAAACAATTGCTGTTGTGAATAACTGATTCATAACAGACTGCAATTTTACCTAATTTTATTAGGTTTCATGTTTAAAGCCGGTTATATATATAATCACACGCAAATAAATAATGAATATGTGTGCTTCCTTCATCTTTTGTATATATACTTGTCTTCCCTCCCTCTCATGTTGATGGAACAGATTCTTTGCCGGCCCCATGTTAAATTATGCATGCTTTCCGGTGTGCGGCCCCTCTGTCAATCACTCCCTCATCGGTTATATAGAGATTGACCACGACTCCTCCCCACTTTCGTTTCAGGACAGCGACCTCTTGACCTTTAACATCTCGGCACACCACTCCTGGTGGAGCGAGCACGGGCCGGGATGTGTCCGAAGAGAGATCCCCGCCAGCGGAGAGCGCAGTGCGGATACACAGTCCTATATATCCATCATGGGCTGCCTGCTGGAGTACCAGTACATAGAGGTCCTCCACAGCAGCTTCCAAATCCTTATCTCTGTAAGTCGCTCCAAAACACACACACAAACAAATTATATGTCACGGCATGTAGAAAAGCTTAAACACTCAATAAGCTTTCCTTCAGTAGTCCAAAAACCCTGTTTTTACTACAGTTTATGGTCTCCACACACTATATTTACACTTACTATTTGTGTATATATCCTTCTACTGTATATAGCACAACTGAAATCATCCCATAATACACATTTTTTTCCAGACACGCTTCCATCCTAATGGTGCTTTTTCATGACTGTATGAGAAAACGTTGCCTGTATCTCTACACTTAACCAGTCCTTAAAAACCACACTAGTCTAAAGTGTACCCTAAATACACCACGCACGTGTGAAACGCGGAGTCCTGGAGCTCTGTTGTTGGGCTGAAGTGGCCCCTTGAGTCGAGATCTGGCACGGCTTCAGGTTTATTTGGGCAAATTCAGTGGTCTCCCAAAGAATATGGACACTTAAGCCACACTTATAATGTCTGAATGTCATTTCATTAGGTACAAAAAGCAAAATTTTAAGCCAAGTGGCATTTAGTCTCAGGCTCAGACTTTGCGCTCACTGACCGTTGGCTGAACGTCTGATGCACATGGCACACTTATCTTAACACTTCAGAAATTTTTGAAGTCGTCATCTGGTTGGTTGAATTCTACAGGATGTCCGGGAGACGTGTGTGTCGCGTTCTTTAATGGTACGCCTGGAAACAAATGCTGTGATGCCAAACCCCTAAACGCAGTTGTGTTTACAAGTGCTTACCTGAATCAGCTGAATGCTGGATTTTCAAAAGTATGTGAAGTTCGTGGCTCCATTGTTGCAGTAAACTTGCACAATGTTCTTGAATGAATAATTTATAGATGCACGCTGGTCTGTTATTGTAGGGACATCGACATTCACGCCCCTAAACGTGACGCAGAATAAAACAAACTTTGATTGGTTGCGTGACATATCAGTCAAACGTCTTCTTGGGCGGTCCTTGACCAATGAAAGCTGAGATGGAGTGCAGACCTTCTGCTGTCAGTCTGAAGCTCTGGCTACATGAGACTAAGGCTGCATCCGAAAACTGGAAAATGCTGCCTTCTGAGTAAATATTAAAGGATTAGTCCACTTTTAAATAAACTTTTCCTGATAATTTACTCACCCCCATGTCATCCAAGATGTCCATGTCTTTCTTTCTTCAGTCAAAAAGAAATTAAGGTTTTTGATGAAAACATTCCAGGATTATTCTCCTTATAGTAGACTTCAATGGGCACCAAACAGTTGAAGGTCAAAATTAGTTTCACTGCAGCTTCAAATTGTTCTACACGATCCCAGATGAGAAATAAGTGTCTTATCTAGTGAAACCATCACTCATTTTCTGAAAAAATTGAAAATTATATAGTTTTAACCAGAAATGCTCATCTTGAACTAGCTCTCTTCTTCTTCTCTATTTGAATTCCAGCAGTGTAGGCACTGCTAAGTGTATTACTGCCCTCCACAGGTCAAAGTTTGAACTAATTGTTATATACTATTGAACTAGCATATTGCATATAAAATGTAGTTCAAAACTTTGACCTGTGGAGGGCAGTAATACTCTTAGCAGTTTCTATACTGCCGGAATTAACTACTAATAGAGAAGAAGAAGAAGAAGAAGAGAGCTAGTTCAAGATGAGCATTTATGGTTAAAACTTATATAATTTTCAATTTTTTTTCAGAAAATGAGCAATGGTTTCTCTAGATAAGACCCTTAGGTAACACTTTACTTGAAGGGGTGTGCATAAGACTGACATGACACCTTCATAATCTTGACATGACACATGTCATGAATATGACGGAGGGTTTATGCATGTTTATGACAACTGTCATTAAGTGTCATTCGGTCAGTTATGTCATTTTTAATGCAAAGATGACATTGTTTGAGATGTCTTTGTTACGACAACTTGACATAAACCAATGCATCATAACCTGTCAGTGTCTTTGTCATGACAACTTGACATTAGCAAAACATCATAACCTGTCATAAACATGACATAGCAGATTAATTATCAAACTTAAAAAACTACTTAGCTTTATGGGTTAACATTACATTACATTATTTTGGTAACACTTCAGTATAGGGAACACATATAAAAATGATTAACTATGACTTTTCCCTCAATAAACTCTTAATTTACTGCTTATTATAGTTAATTGTTAGGTTTAGGTATTGGGTAGGATTAAGAATGTAGAATAAGGTCATGCAGAATAAGGCATTAATATGTGCTTTATAAGTACTAATAAATAGCCAATATTTTAGCCATATGCTAATAGTAATAAGCAACTAGTTAAAAGACTCTAAAATAAAGTGTTACCATTATTTTATAACAGTGTCATCTTTTTTAAGAAATTTGAAATTGTCTATTATCTGAACTTCTGTTGGTGGAAACTTAAAAAAACAAAAAAAACATGAAATGAAAAATAGTCATGACGCTGTTATAAAATTATTTGTCAGAGTATTGTCACTTAATGACAAGTTCAATTTGTACCACTTTACTTGAGCTCATGATACATATTCATGACAGTTTAATGTAATGTTAACACATAAAGCTAAATAATGTCAAGTTGTCATGACAAAGACACTGACAGGTTATGATGCATTGGTTTATGTCAAGTTGTCATAACTCGGACATCTCAAACAATGTCATCTTTGCATTAAAAATGACATAACTGAGCGAATGACACTTAATGACAGTTGTCATAAACATTCATAAAACCTCCTTCCTATTCATGACATGTGTCATGTCATGATTATGAAGGAGTCATGTCAGTCTTATGCACACCCCTTCAAGTAAAGTGTTACCGACCCTTATTTCTCATCTGGGATCGTGTAGAACAATTTGAAGCTACAATGAAACTAATTTTGACCTTCAACCGTCTGGAGGCCATTGAAGTCCACTATAAGGAGAATAATCCTGGAATGTTTTCATCAAAAACCTTAATTTCTTTTCGACTGAAGAAAGAAAGACATGGACATCTTGGATGACATGGGGGTGAGTAAATTATCAGGAAAAGTTTATTTAAAAGTGGACTAATCCTTTAAGTTTTTAACATTGATAATAATAAAAAATTGTGTCTTGAGCATCAAATCAGCATATTTGAATTTCTGAAGAAGGATCATATGACACTGAAGACTGGAGTAATGATGAACGCTGCACTGAAGGCTGAAAATTCAGCAAATTTCAAATAGAAAATGGTTATTTTAAATATATATATATAATGTGTGTGTGTGTGTATATATGTATGTATGTGTGTGTTACAAGGTCTCAGGTGTGAATTGGGAGCAGGTGTGATAAATTTGGTGTTATCGCTCTCACTCTCTCATACTGGTCACTGGAAGTTCAACATGGCACCTCATGGCAAAGAACCCTCTGAGGATCTGAAAAAAAGGACACTATAGTTCATTTATGTAAGTGAGGATAGCAAAATAAAGTAAACAGTGACATATTATACCTAAATATTGTTCATACAGTGGACTACCAGTAAAACTGATAAAAATTTGGGACCTAAAATTATTCAGACACTTTGACCTGACCATGTTTTTCTTAAGTGTTATCTGACATAATTAAGATTATTTTTTTCGGACACAGTTTAACTCTGAGATCTTGTCATATTTTATTACCATTTTTTTAAACTATAAGCTGTATTAATGAATGAAATGTTCAAGGTGCCTGAATAATTTTTGGTTCGACTGTACACATACACACACACACACACACACACACACACACACACACACACACATATATATATATATATATATATATATGAGGAATGGGGGATGCTTTGAGGATCTTTAGGGTTAGGAGTGCTGGATAGTTCTCCAGAGTAATGATTATCCTCTCATTCTCCAACAATGAACTGCTAACTTCATGACGAGAGCTGAACAAATTAGCCTGCAGGAAGTGGGAGATGCACACACTACAGTCAAGTTTATACAGGCCTCTTCAGTGTGAATTCAGAGATTAGTTAGAGCGGTATAGATTTTTATCTTCATTGCCCAAAGTACACAACTTGTGGTTTTGTCAAAATTTGGAAATGAAGTAAGAAAATGCTCAGAAGAATGGGAAGATGGATAAATGAATCTCACAGAAGTCAATTTTGCATAAAGAAATAAAATCAACTGTTGACCATTGTCAAGGCAAACAAAATATCTCATTTCTATATTTTATTCTTGCATCTTACATGCAATACTGCCTTAATAGCTTTAAAAATCAAGTTAAAATAATTTCTATTCATTCATTATATAATTATTATAATTTATAATTATTATACATATTCTAATTATTATTATTATTTTTTTTTAACTCACAATGTCTTTGGGAGAAAAATTCACCCACCCGGCAAGACATTTTGAGACAAATTGTTCTGTTGCTTGGGATTGAGAGGGCAAACGAGGCCGACTAGAGTCAGATACTTCATAAACGCTTCTGAGACGTGTGTGTGTTTGTGTGTAACTTCTGAACTAGGTCACTATCAGAAACACTTCTTCTGCTGTAGTGAAGAGTGTTCTTATGCTTCTGAGAATTTGCAGTCTCAAGAGGACCGTCAGAGAGTGTCGCAGGACACGCACACACACACGACAAGTGAGTGACTGAGAGAGTCATTAGTTCAGCTTCATGTAAATCCCCCTCTATGACAAGTGAGAGCTGCGTCTGTTTCTCCATTAGTGGGACCCATGAGGAGGAACCTGTGGAAACTTCAGACGCCGCCTGTTCTTCTGTTTTCTCACTGACAATTTTAGCAATTTTTTTTTATCACTTGAGGTTGACAATCAACATATTTTGATGGTTATTTTGATCTCCTTTCACTGACCTTTAAGCTGTCATAACTGGTATGTCTCAGTTTTCACTCCTCTGTACTTTCTCCATTTTATCAGCATAAGTGGGTGGATGAGTTCATTCCTCCTCCATCTTTGTATCTCACGATTTTCCTTCTTTTTTTCTCATCTGACATCTCTTTCCTCTCATATCTCAGTTTCTTCTCTCTTCAGTAAAACTCTGAAGTCAAGATAAGGCAGCTGCTTCAGACGGAGAAGAATATCTTGTCAGGATGGTATGGGAATTCATCACTTCCTTTCCCATCATGCTCTCTGCCCCAGGGAGAGACAATAGATAGCTGAGGAACATTTCACTTGAAATGTATTTAGATGTTCAAGTCCACATTGAAAATAAACATCCAAAAGCTCCATTGTTATTTATTTTTTTTATATATATATAATGCATTAACACTTGAAGCGAAATCGAAGAACAAACGTCATTTTAAAAGAAAACTGGCCAAAATGTAGCTGTTTTTGAGTTTGTTTTAGTGGTTCGAAACAGCACAAACTTTCCGAAAATCTTTGTACCGGCTGTTACACTCAAAAAAAAAAAGATTTTTTGATGCTGTTCAGTTTATTTAAACAATTTATTTTGATTCAACACCATTGTATCAGGTTTCTGGTTTAAATGTGATTGATTCATGTTAAATTGACTTGAAACGATTACTCTTTGACTTAACTTGATGTTTTCATATCAAGTAAACCCAACCAGGACTCAATCAAACAGGATTTTCACTTCCCATCATGCTTTGCAAAGGGGCTGAACTAGGAGTGTAAATGTTGAAATAAAGTGTTATTTTAAGCAGTTTTTAGGAAGATGAGAAAATGGAAAGACTTTTTAATGTTTACTGTTCTATTATGTTGGTATTTAAAAGTTTCTGTTAATTAATAGTTTTAGGGTTACCATTGTGGTGAAGTGTTGCACTTGTGCTTGGGTTGAGGACCTGCTAACAAACTTTCAAATTACTTTCAAATGAATTATTAATTCAAATTAATAAGAAAGTAATCACTGTGGTAGTGCTCTGGGTTGCATTTCCCAAAATCATTGTGAGCCTATGTTGATTGTAAAACCATTGCCACCAATGGACTTATGATCAATTCAGGCTTTACAATGTTTTTGTTTAAGGCAATTTAGGATGAATCCAGTATCACATCAAGATTTCTAACACAGAACATCACAAAAGTTATATAAATCACAAAATTAAACAAGAAGAATTAATTGTAAAAATCAATGTATATGAAAACATTTTATTTATTTATTTCCAAAACATTGCAAATTAGTTGGGCTGACACTATTAAATTAAGCTGTGCCCAACCATAGTAAATAAGTTGAATCAACCTTAATAAATTAAGTTGACCCAACGTAAGTACATTAAATTGTAATAACAGAATTGCATAATGCTGAAATAAAGCAACTTAATCATGTGGAAATCCTTTCCATGATTATTTATGTTTGTTCAAAGAGTTATTTTTTTTGAGTGTAGTTGGCATTCCTGCTCATTTTCCTTCAGCCCCCAAACACACTTTAAAAATATTCCGGTCACGTTCAAACTCTGCAATGTAATCACAAATTCAGCTTGTTTTGCGCCCATCCACACTGTTGTCGAGTGTGTGTCTGAGAACATGATTAAGACAAAATTTCACTTCAAAGTGTCTCCCTGCGGTGGTTTAATCACTTTTCATGTACACACAAATGTAAGTGGATTTTTGATTCGACGTGGCCAGCTGCAAACATCTGAGAGCGTCTGTTTAGCCGCTCGGCAGCCATGACAGGTGGAATATATTTTTGCCTGGTTTGTAATCTCAGATCTGGTGGGTGTGAAGTGCTGTAAGTGTGCTTGCGTGTGCGGAGCACTTTTGTGAAGTGATGTTGAGAGTGCTCTGATTCTGATGTGATACGGCTGTGAAATCTGCCTCCGGCGGCTGAAGGAGCGAGAGACACATCAGAACTGCTGTGATATATAGTCTGTAAATGCGTGTGCATATATGGAGAGGCACAGCCATACACCACACAAGCAGGTGGACTAATTTCTGTCGCAGCAGGGTGACACTGTGGCACAAGAGGCACATAATGAACCTGTCAAACATCATGTTCATGTGGTGTGCCAAAGGCAGCATTAGGTTTTTATGATGTGTGTCGGTCTTTCAGGCCTGTGTATTCACAAGGCTCTGGGTCTGTATTATTGCAGTCTCTTTCGTTCTCTTTTTCTCTCTCTCTCTCTCAGCTTCAGCCAGCTAAATCTAAGGCAGATAACACTATGTGAGAGCAGATAATAAATGGAAGTGTAGTTTTAGGACTAATGCTCCAGCTGGTGGAAGGGAAGGCTTTCTTTGCTCAACTCTTGGTATCTTTTGTGAGAAATAAGTTCACTTTAGCATGCTTTTAAAAAAAATATACTAAAGTGTGAACTGAATGTAATATATTCAGATGTTATTTACTACTATATAAAAAAGTATTATAGTTTAAATATATATATTATATGCAATTAGCTGAAATTGAGTGTTTTTGACCCAATAAGTAGGAGTTAAGCACGTCTTTATATGTAATTTCATAATTACTTCTTTGATATATGATTAAAGTGTACTGGCAAATGTACTGACAAGCATTTATGGTAAACTAAAATATACTTTTATGTAATTCTTTTAATACCATTTCACTTTAATATCAGTGTAGTACATTTAAAATATATTTTAATATTACTTTAAATGTAATACTGAATAACACACTAGTTAAAATTATCTAGTACATGTGCTTTAGTATATTCAACACATTAAAATAAGTGAACTTCTCTAAAGCATGACAAAAGATTATTAAAACAATTATTTGAAATGTACTTTAAAGTAAAACTTTTAATTTGACATTATTACAAAGTGAACTTTTTAAACGTGTACTTAAGTGTGTTAAGAAATGGTCATGAAGGTGGACTCCTGATGTAATTATACGGTCTTAACTACTATGTACTTACATTTAAAGGGGTGGTTGCATGCGATTTCACTTTGTTAACTTTAGTTAGTGTGTAATGTTGCTGCTTGAGCATAAACAGTATCTGCAAAGTTACAGCGCTGAAAGTTCAATGCACACGGAGATATTGTCTTTTTAAGTTATGGCAGTTTAAAGCCTACAAAAACAGGCGGTTTGGACTACAACGAGCTTCTTCCCGGGTTGGTGACATCATAAACCCTGGCTATTAACATAAACACTGCCCCCAGGAACACGCAACAAAGTGGGCGAGGCCATGTGGCACAGCATAATGGAAGCGGAAGAGTTGTTTACACCGAACGCGAGCTGCGCGACGCGACGCGTCAAAAGATAATAGAACCCATTATATTCTGTGATATTTTCTACACTGGATGCAGAATCTACACGAGTTTAATGCTGGATTTACACAAAGACTTTTACTGAAAGATGAAGCAGTTCCCACTTTAAAAGCAGAAGCAGTTGTTTATCGCTCCCAAACTGTAAGTACGTTTTATTGTCTTTTAAACGTAATGTTATAGTTCTGTTGCTATTTTTAATGCATCAAGGACATATACAAAGAGCAACTTGTTTCTGCTAGCCAGTTAGCTAAGTTCTAGTGCAACAAACACCAACAAACTTCTATGTTCATAGACAAACAGTTGTTCATGCTATAAATTAAAAGATACCTTTACAAAAATGCGACTACTCAGTCATGTATTCGGCAACAGTAAAGCTTTAATCAGGATAAAACTATATATTGATAGCTAACAAACAGCAGTGACAGCATCTAAACACTTTGACACAAATACTAAATGAAATACCATTCATAAACGTCCTTTAAAAGCTGCGATTGGAGAGGTTCTGCCTGACCCTCTTCATCTGGGTCTGATTCGGCTCAATTTGATACAGCAATATAGGCGCTATTATTTACTTTCCACCTAAGCGCGTAACTACGAATGGTAAGGGGCGTGGCGTTTCCGGACGCTTCAGCGAATCACGACAGACTGGGCCAGTTACCAACCTGCTGACCAATCTGAGCACATTGCGTATGTCGGAGGGAGTGGCTTCATAGAAGCAGGAAGTCAAACGAGCCGTTCATATGACAGTGGAAACTGAGGTGTAGAATTAAGATAAAATATATGAAAAATACAGCATTTAAAAAAACCCGAAGCATTAAGACATGTTAAACTGTGCACCCAAAACACAATCAAGCCTAGAAAAAAACCACGTAACCACCCCTTTAAATTAATCATTTGATACAATGCACTTATTGTGTACATACATGTTTTTTACATTGTACTTATATTTTAAAAACACCTGCATATAATTACATCTGTAATTAATTTCTGTAATTGGGTCAATGACGTGACGCTCATTTTTTTGTGTCCTTATAGTTTTAGTTAAATTTAAAAGGCTAAAAATTGAAATAAATTAACAAATTACTTACATACATTCTCTTTTTTGAGGACCAAGTCTAAAATTTCTGGTTTTAATCAATTTTGAGAGAATATTTGGGGATTGATTGCAAAAATGTCAATGTGGTGTAACCGTAAAAACTTAGTATCAAATAATTGATCTTGTTTAAAAAAGGTGAAATTCTCAATAAAACACCATATAAGGTAGTTTGGCATAATCTTACATTAGAACAATTTAATAGTAAATAAAAATAAGTTTAACACCATTGTTCTGAATATTATAAATAATTTGGGGAATCATTGGAGTCAAGTCAAATTCCTGAAGTGTCAAGGTGGTGTAATCACCATTCAAGGAGCCATTTTGTTATATATTATGCAAGAAAACCATGTGACAGGAAATTATATCACAAAGAGGGACCCCTGGTGACACTAAATGCTGCATGCAAAGGTTAGTAACTGTCTTTAAAATATGAGATATTTTGACATTTTTAGGGTATGGTTAGGTATTCTTAGGTATACATGTCAAATGGTATGACCCCAAGAATACATTGATAATTCATCATTATTATAAAAATGTGTATTGACTTTAAAAATTACATTTGAAATATTTCCACCAAGGCCATGTGCTTACATAGGTGTCCATGATAATACCTGTCAAATTTGATTTTAAATTGAAATGTCAAATGGTGTAACCGGTTACACCATTTGACTTCTATTACAAGCCTTTCTGTTAGGGGCAAATTTAGTCAAAATCACTAGTTTATATTGCTGATTAAAGATGTAATATAAACTAAACTACTATTTGGAACTATTTTCAAATGTTCAATGTTTTATTTTTTTGAGAAAGTGGTGCTTTATCCACAACTTTATTATTAAAGCTCTGTAATTCAGTAAAATAATATATAATTATGTTGCACAACATTAATGTTTAGAACATTAATGTTTAACATTGAAATGTTTAGCTTCAATATTTCTATTCCATTCACTTAAAAATGTAAGCAATATAAAATCATGGAGTGATTGCTAATGAAAGACAAGTGCGTCAAACGTATCGACAACAGCTTTTATTATGCCGCAGTCACTGCTTCTGCTTCTTCAGGTCAAGCGTATGTGATGTAAAGCAGCTCTGTTTTAAAATATTAGACACATTTGTCCGTTCAAATTTGTTATAATGCTACTCTGTGCATTCGCTCGGCAGCTGCTATGAGACACTTGTTGCACACTGCAGTCAACTAGATCCATATTAGGCATGGTAAATACTCACAGTAAATCAAGAAAACAAGATTTAAACAATAAGACTAAACGTGTTTAGCTATATAATATGATTAGATTTCTGTCAACAAATGTATCCAAACAGTTGCTCATCTGTCTAATAAAACACATAATATATTAAAGTGTCTTTGGTGTTTCTGTGGTTTCGACAAAATAAAACCGGAAACCGAGATTAACGCGGGTATCATGTCATTGATAGGCGACGCACGGACATGGCTCGTGTCCTGGTTATTATTTCTCTAGGTTTAAACATTCTTGGAAACATCTGGCATAATATAAGTACACAAGTCAACAAAATATATAAAATTGTCCAAGTGGTTTTTTGATATTTGAATCCAAAAGTCTTACATATTGTGCATTTAACCACAGACTGCAATTTACATCTATAAAATACAATTCATTAAATTTCTAAGATTTTATAATTAAAACGACATAACAGAGCCCCTCTTGCCCCAATAGATAAATTGATATAGTTTCAAGCAAGGAAACAGTGGCTCATCACAGAGCACCAGTGAATTCTGATCCTGCTATCAGATATTTTTTTCTTAAGAAATCATCACTTTGATGATTTCTTGTTATCAGATATTGTTCCTTAAAGGGTTAGTTCACCCAAACATGAAATTTCTGTCATTTATTACTCAATCTCATGTTGTTCCACACATGTAAGACCTTTGTTCATCTTCAGAACACAAATTAAGATATTTTTGATTAAATCTGAGAGGTTTTTTTTAATCTCCCATAGAAAGCAACGAAATGGCCACATTCAAGGTCCAGAAAGGTTGTAGAGCCATTGTTAAAACAGTCAACGTGACTGCAGTGTTTCAACCTTAATGTTATGAAGAGATGAGAATACTTTTCGTGCGCAAAACAAAATGAAAATTATGACTATAAACAATCTCTTCTCTTCCTGTCATTATCCTCACGCAGGTGACACAGTAACACAGTGAAGCCTTCCTTCTTTATGTCTGAATGCCAGCTCAGTATTGGCCAAAGCTGATCACGTGATCAGCACAGCGCATGCGTGAGAGACTGACGCAGGGCCCGGCCAATGATGAGCCGTTGTTCTGACGTAAAACCTGGAGTTTCTGCACTGTGTTTACCATGTCAACAGCATAGGAGAATGACAGGGAAGAGACAAAATAGTTTAATAAAGATACTATTTTTGTTTTGTTTTTGCACACAAAATGTATTCTCGTCTCTTCATAACATTAAGGTTGATCCTTTGCAGTCACGTCGACTGTTTTAACGATGTCTTTAGTACCTTTCTGGACCTTGAAAGGGGTAATTTCGTGGGAGATAGAATTATCTTAATTTGTGTTCTGAAGATGAACGAAGGTCTTGTGGGTGTGAAATGACAAGAGGGTGAGTAATTAATAACATAAATTTCATTTTTGGGTGAACTAACCTTTTAACTGTAAAATATATGAGACATGATTTCACTGTTCATTACTATGATTATTTCTTGTTGTCAGATGTTGTTTTTCATCACTGAAACCACTTAACTTAACTTGCTGACTGTCATGCTTGATTTTCAGTGTCAATTTGTTCAACAAACAATGGCCTTTGGCTGTAGAAGTAACATGGTCAGGTGGTGTAACTGGTTTGTGTCAATTGGTGTAACCAGTATTTTTCATAAAAAATATAATTATTTACAGAAAAATTAATGTGGAATAAAATGTAATCATCTAGTTTAGTGTAATAACATGACTTTAAACAATTTTAACATCATTTGTCAAAGATTATTTAGAAAACAGATGTGTTTTCAGCATGTGTCCCACCAAATATTGCAAAAACACGTTAAAATTTACATTTAGAGATAACTCTAATAAAATTATTTTTCATTTGATATTTTAAATTGAAGTATATATTTCTATAAGTGAGCTTACATGCCATCTAGGTGGATAAAATATTTAATATTTCTCATTCTTTGGCGGTTACACCATTTGACATTTTTAGGTACATTCATTCTTAACTTTAGTAAAAAATTGTGCAAATGTCATTTTTATCAACATAAAATCAACTTAGACACAATATATACATTTTAACGTACCTGATGCATGCTTTTAAAACAGGTTTTTAAAAGATTTTTTAATTTCTCATCTTGCCGCACCATATTTGTCACTGACCCAATTACATTTATAATTACACTGTTGACCCACCCTTAAACCTACACTCTAAAAAATGCTGGGTTAAAAACAACCCAAGTTGGGTTGGAAAATGGACAAACGCAGCAATTGGGTTGTTTTAACCCAGTGGTTGGGTTAAATGTTTGCCCAACGTGCTGGGTAGTTTTATTTAACTCAACTATTGTATAAAAATTACTGTATTGCTTACTTAAAATGAACCCAAAATATGCTGGAAATTAACATTTATTAATATGTTTAATAAATGAGCATTTATTAATAAGATAATGAATAATAAACAATAAACATTTATTAAATTGCTTATTAATAAATGTACACCTTTTGAGTATTATTGTTGCCTCTAGTAATTATGTGTCTGATTTTTAATTTCTCACCTATTTTGGATTCATTTTAAGCCAGCCATATAGTCATTTTTAAACAATAGTTGGGTTAAATAAAACTACCCAGCAGGTTGGGCAAACATTTAACCCAACCACTGGGTTAAAACAACCCAATTGCTGGGTTTGTCCATTTTCAACCCAAATTGGGTTGTTTTTAACCAAACATTTTTTAGAGTGTACCCATACCACCAAAGCTTTCCCTAACCTTACCCGTATCCCTCCTCAATAGCAGCAAAAGTGTTTTGAAATTCAATATGATCCCAATAAGTACATTGTACTTATTTTTTGATGTAAGTACATAGTAGATAAGGCCACTTAATATAAAGTGGGACCAATTATACTTAAGTGGGCTTTTATTTCATTAACATTATCTGCAACAAGTAGTTTTTTATTTGTATTTTATTTATTTATTTATTTTAAATATACTTTTAAGAAGTACAGGTGCACATTCAGTTGAATTAAGCACACTTTTGCACAAGGCATATCAAAACTTTATAATGATTAAAATGAAATGAGTTAGGGATTTGTCTGGTTTTGTATCTTTATATAACACTTAATATTCAGCAATATTATTGACTTGAATGCACTGACACTATAGAGTATAACAGTCATGTTCCGGAAGTAAAAACTCCACTCATTTTCTCCATAGGGAAATGGATTTTGAACGATAACTTAAGTACTTTTAAAGACAGACCTACTGTGAGCTATGAGGTTGTTAATTGATGGTATTTGCTTCTGTTGAATCCTTCTGCCTGTGTTATTTCAACTTATTTTTTAAAATAATCATGTTTATCAGCAGACTTTCTGGTGAAAAACTACATTACCCAAGATGCTGTACAGAAAATTACACCAATCAGAGAGTTGAAACGAGCAAAATGCGCCAAAAGAGCTCTTTAGCTCCGCCCTCTCTCATGAAACAAAGTGTAATTGAGTCGATCTCCCTACACTCTTCAAATACTGAAATGTTTGTATGCATATTTTGCAATAAACCTAAAATATATTGTTTTTATACATATAATCAACATTTGTAAATGAGTAGTTTCATATTTTTCCATCGTTTTTAATTCGATTATGCAGTTTGCAATGCTTCATGGGATTGTAGTTCTTTCCCTCGCTAAAGCCGTTAAGTACGCATTCTTGTATTTTCGTTCGGTTTTCAAATACTTTTTTGAGATTTGGGATTCACCTCGTAGCTGACTGGCTTGGATCATGGCTTATATCTCTTTAAATAAGACTATTATAAAATCCCCATGGGAAAAAAATGAAGGAAAAAAAATACTTCCGGAACCAGCGTCGCTGAAAAAGTGGGTGGGAACTGTTGCACTGACACTATTGGATGAGCTGGACGATGATATCACTGTATTCTGCAGAGCTGCTTTAAAGATGAAATGAACTCATTCCATAAATAATGAACTTTACACAGTATTGAATTAAACTAAACTGATTTCACCAGAATAATTATGGGATGATTTCGTTGAATCATCATTTTCCTCTTTATCACTGTAAAGTTGCTTTCAAACAATCTGTGTTGTATAAAGCACTATATAAAGGTGACTTAGTGATGTTTTCTAAGGCAATCTTTTGCATACACTAAATATTAAACTTCTGTCTGTGCTACAGACATTAAATCATACAGATTATTGAGGAGAGATGTGCTATTATTAGTGCGTCACTTTTGTCTTTTTATGGTATAGAAGTTCTTGCAAGTGGTTCTCTCTGTTATCTGTGATGTGATTTTTTTTTTTTCCTAATATAGATTTCATTTCCATGGCACCGCATATGCAAGCATTATTTAGGTGTATAGTTGTGTACCAGAGCCCAGATCAGACAGAAATGCTATATAACTGTTGAGATGACAGAACCAGGTCGTGTGCATGTAGAAGCAGCGTTTGATCAGTCAGTCGTACAGACAGATCAGCTCTCGTTCTCTGTCTCTTTCTGCATCATGTCATTGGTTATATACTTCCATCCATTGCTATTTATGTAGCTACATTCGGGAAGATTCATCACATGGAACTTCTTGTTAATTAGAGACCATTAATAATTAGTTTCTGAATTCATATTTATGTTGATATTCTATGAAAGATTTCAGGATGATATATCCATAATGAAAAATGAAAGTCTAAGATTCTTAAAAATAAAAATGTATAATGATTTACTATTATTTTGTAAATGTAGTCTTTAATTGCAAAATGAATATGATAAACACTTTTTGAATTTTGGCACCATTTTAAAGACAGTTTAGACTTTGCTTCTCTGATATTGGCTAAATTCCCAAGCTTAAAAATTTTAAACCACAGACAATTTACCCAGTTTATTTTCCTTTATATTACATTTTTTAATGAGTTTTAAGGATTAGTTCTCAAGGCAAATTCCCCAATGATTACAAAAACAATTTTGAGATAATTCTATTCATATTAAAGGCATTATGAAGACTAGACTGAGAGATTGAAAGTTGAATTAGCTGGCATGAGAAACACCCTAAGGGAGTTGAAGGCCTCTGACCCAGAAACCTCCTCTCTCTACTGCAACTTTACCCTTTGACCTGAATGACCAGTCTATGAAATGCAGTGTTAAACCAACCTGTCAACTCTGACACTTAATATTACAGAGGGAAAACAGGTTAAATTCTTTGCAAGAGTTTCACCAGAGAGCAGAAAGAAACTTCATCAGAGGAAGGTGATTGTGCAGGCCTGAAACAGTGAAACAGTGGCTTTAAGATTGTGATTTTTAAATAGCTTATGGTTTTTAATGACCATAATTAAGGAGATTTTGGTCATGCACTAGATCTGAGCTTATGAGTGGTCAAGTCTCAGGTGGAGAGCTGCTCTTTCTGTCTTTTTCACCTTCGCCTGAGATGCCCCGAGCAAGAATTAGCTTTGAATTGATTACATTTGGGTTACTTTTGTCTCATGGTCTCAGAGTAAGAGAGCTCTTCAACTAAAGATTTAATATTTATATCTGAATAATAAATAGCCTTTTTCTACAGTTTGATTCAGTCAGCACTGTTCTTGTATGGAACAAGTAAGTGATAATGTACAATCAGACAGTTATTATCACAAAATAATAATAATAATAATAATAATAAACAGGCTGATCATCTGGACCCGGACACATTGCAATAAAAATATATTTATAAAAATACAAATAACTTGCTTTTTAAAAGCAAAAAAAATAAATAAATAAATAAATATATGAATGCTTTTATTCAGCAAGGATGCTTTAAATTGATCAAAAAAGTGACAATGAAAATATTTATAATGTCAAAAGTAAAGACATTTATGAATATCAAAGAATCCTGAAAAAAAAGCAGCACAACTGATTTCAACATTGATAATAATAAGAAATGTTTCTTGAGTATCAAATCAAAGGATCATGTGACACTGAAGATTGGAGTAATGATGCTGAAAATTCAGCTTTGATCACAGGAATAAATTACATTTTAAATTACATTACAATAGAAAATAGTTCTTTTAAACTGTAATAATTTTTCACAATATTACTGTTTTTACTGTATTTTTGATCAAATAAATGCAGCCTTGGTGAGCAGAAGATACTTCTTTCAAAAACAAGGGCCAGATTTACTAAAATCTGCATAATCTACTGACGACGTGCAAATTAAAGAACACAGACGCAGTTGGATCATTTCCATAATGACCAACACAATCTACCAAGAGCAAATTAGTGTCTGGTTTAAGACATGCTTTTTTTGGGGTGGTAAATAATGGCACAAATACCAGATTGACTAGCACAAACCTTAGTAAATCATGACAAAACATGCAGGTCTATTGAAGTCAAAGTTGAATGTCTTAAAATTCCCTCAACATAAGGATCCACTCAAATGGTTTCAAGGTCGACATGCTGATCAAGCCAGCTCTCCCCTGCAGTTGGCAGTCTGGTTGTTGACGTTTTCTCTGATGCAATTGGTATTTTGCAACTCCTTCAGTGTATTAGAAGCTGATTGGAGGTCTGAACCACCTTGCCCTGCGCACACACACACACACACACAGACAGAGAGAGAGAGAGAGCACTAGTAACAGCTGTGTGTCTCACTAGCACAAACCTGCTCTATCAGCCTCTTACGGGCCTCATAGACTCTCATTTGGGCATTTAAGTTTTTGTCAAACGTTTCTCTCTCTCTCTCTCTCTTGTTCATATGCAAACACACTGCATGCATTTTTTTCAAGGTATGTGTATGCCGGGCCGTCTGCCCAATGACAGATTAATTGGTTTGGAATAGTGCCACTCTTTGGGAGTTGAGTTTGCCCTGTGTGTGTTTTCATGCAGAGCTGTGCCATCTGCCTCTGTGGCACTGCCATTGCCTTCAATATGCCCGTCATCTACACACACACACACATACCCATCCCCTGTTCACTTGGCACAGGACTTCGTAAAACTCTCTCTAATGTCTCTTTGAGTAATGTATTATCGGCCATGTGTTTCTCATAATGAATGGTTTATAAGATGTTCCTGCCATTCCTGCTGCACATACTTATGGTTAGGGATTTGAACAAACCCCTAACACCATAGTATCAAACTCTGGTGTGTAACTATTCCCGGCGCACTGTTTGTGCTATGGAAATGAATAGAGCTGGGACAATAAATCAATGCAAATTCTGAGATTTTCCAAATGCATCGAGATTCTCTCTCGAATCAAATCTGAGCTTATTTTTCAACAGCATATGGCACTGCATGGTTTCGAAACACACATACTCTGATGGCTTCCGATTCCTTACACACACCACTTGAACCTTCTATAAAATAAGAAGTTCTAATAAATTCATAAAGTTCTAAAAGAGAATTACAAGGGTGTTTGCAGTGGGCTGTTTACATTAATCTCGCGTCATAAAAGTATTCTGAGGTGCAAGTACATTCTCAGCCGAACGCACAAGCGCTCTTCAGCAGGGTTGCCGGTAGGGCTGCACGCGATTTGGCAAAGGCTGCAATTATTTAATGCTCAGCTTGTCAGAGCTGTACGGCTCTGTGATCAGTAGTAAATGCTTCTCCATCTGAAAGCCAGAGGGTGCTCTTGCGCAGAAACTCAAAATATGCCCTGCTGCAGAAAAGATGCGTAGAACATGCGTCATATCGCTGTAGCTGAATAAACAGAAGATTGAAACGCTTTGATTAAACATGACTAATAAACACACGACTGCTCAACTGTTGTTATGAAGTGAGTTTGGAGTAAAAACATGTTGTCTTTTGTTGGACAAGCTGTTAATAAATGCTTCTCACATCTGGAAAGATGTTTGACGCGTGTTGCTTTTTCTTAAAATGTACATTATAAGCGATTCAAACTCAGCAGTGCTTTCAGATGGATTAGCATTTGGAGCCATACTTCATTGACAAGCTGCGCATAAAAAAAAAAATTGCAGCCCTTGCGATTTCCAAATTGCACTAAGAATCACTTTTAAGAGATAATCGTGTTCAAGTTCAATGTTATTTTTCATATCGTGCGATAAATCGTGCAGCCCTACTTGCCAGGTTTTCACAACTAAATCTGCTCAATTGCCTCTCAAAACTAGCCCAAAACTAGCACAATCGCATTTCGTTTTTTGCCAAGGTTCCCCTGGCATTCCAGGGGATAAATATCACATTATTGGGGTCGCTTCAACCCGCGGACATGAAAAACAATCCGCGGCAACAAAGTAGCCCAATTCCACAGGAAAACCGCAGACTTGGCAACACTGCTCTTCAGCACTCTTCTTCGTGAGCATTTGAGCAAGTGGTTAAAAACTAGTCTAGAGCGCCATCTGCTGTTAAAAACTAATCTCAGAATCGATTTGAGAGAGAATCGTGACGCATTCAGAAAATCTCAGAATTGATCCACGAATCAAGATGCATTGATTTATTGTCCCAGCCCTAGAAATGAATGATACCTCAAATCATTTAAATGTTTTCATTTAGTAAATGCGTTTTATCGAAAGTGACAAATAAAGAACATCACAAGCAATTTGAGGAGAGATTTTCAAAAGTTCTTCTCATGTTGGACAATATAAACCTGTGGAGACATGCACTGCGTCCGAACATACATACATACATATTGTTCGAAAAACAGTAGGCGAATAGTACCCGGATAACGTACTACTTCCGGCGAGATTCTGAAGAGCGCAAATGATGGACACTCTACTATCCCATGAGGCCATGGGGAGGGGATTTGTGAATGGCAGTGAAGCGACACCACTGATGCTGGTAGGTCACATGACCGTAACAACATGGCGGATGTAGTACGTCTGGATTACATTCATACTATATAGAACTTTCTTTATTAACGGTCTCTAAGTAAGTTAAAATTCAAATGTAGGACTTACTCAAACACTGCGTGATTTCGGACGCACCGATGATCTCCCCTTCAAGAGGTTTGACTCTTTTGACTTGGGCCAGTAAACAACAAATAACAACACCCTGACAACCACATACATCTCCCTAGAATCGTGAAGGTTACACTGGCACAGGCAAACAAAGAAAATGTAAAAATCTAGTTATTCTGACATCAGGTGAAGACATGAGCTGAAAATGAAATGTGAAAAGATGAGCATGTCTGCCTCTCTTTTCCACTCTTATTGCTGTGTCTCTCATCTCTCTGTCTGTCTCAGTCAATACACTGACGTGTTTGTGTTTGTCTCCTCAGCTGCTGGGTTTCATCTACGCCTGCTACGTCATCAGTGTCATCACAGAGGAGGAGGACAGCTGTGAGTATCTTCACTGTCTCTCTCTTATCTCCCATCAAGCCCGTCTGTCTGCTTGGCAGTAGTTCTGCTGTTGTGGCTGATATCTGCCTGCTCAGGTCAAAAAGTGTGTGTGTGTGTGTCTGAGATAAGAGAAAAAATGTAAGTCTGTCCAAACAACACATTCTTTCTTGTTCAAGTGTCTTAAACAGATAATTTATCAATTTTATTATGAAGAAATGTGCTTGTTTGATTGTACTCTTCAGGAGATGAAGGCTCTGTGTCCTCCTAGCTTTGTTTTGAGAGACTATATCTAAACCATATGAATTATCAATGTTGAAGAATATGAAATATTGATGTAAAAAAACATTTTGGTCCATAGGAAGGGGACTACTCAGATATACTTTGTGAGAAACACTATATTACTCAACTCACTTTATAAAATGATGTGTGTGTAAGTGTGCCTAAATGTTTAAGTGGACGTCGATTATAAAAATGTGTTTGCAACATAGGCTCAATGGAAAAACTTTTTCCAAAACTCCAAAAACGTACATGTACATATAATTCACTACAGTTTTAAGCTGAAATGAACACTAGAATTTTATTCCTTTTCGATTAATAAGACTTATTCTTGTGCGGTTCCTTCCACAGTATTAAGTTTTGACCTCAAAACACTTTTACCATAGTGCTTTATTTGTAAACTAATACGTTCTGATGTTGCATCACATAATCAGCACCATATGATGTTTTATAAACGTAGTTCAGGAGGAACAAGTCAAATAAGATACCCAATCATTACATCATCTTAATCATTACGTCATCTCAACCAGCTGTCAAAAATCTGTAATCAACGTATCTACCCAATCGGCATGAGTTCAGGCCTGTATATAATCACAGTCAAACTCACCCAAGGATCCTCGACAGTTTCCAGAATCCCTCCACCACCCCGTCTCCTCACACTCTCTGGATTACTTCATATAATCTAAAAGGAGGGGGGGGGTACTCTGTGTTCGGGCCGATTACCGAGCTCGGAGCCCTCTCCCCGGACAGCACGCCAAATACGTTTACCAATTAATTTACCTGACTTATTTGTAAGTGTGAACTCGTGAAATGTGAGTCTTAGAGTAAACTTGCTCAGGAGCTCCCCTGGTACAGCATTGCACTTGAAATTTCAAGTTTATGGTGAGTCTCTTGAAACACGAGTCATGATAAAAGAGCTCAAAGACCTGAAGAAAGCTGAAGCATGGTTGCTTCAGCAAATGTGTTTTTATCTCACATTTGCTTTTGTTAAAGGGGGGGTATCACACACAGTTTCTGCCAATCTCATGTTGATTTTGAGTATCTATAGAGTAGTAGTGCATCCTTCATATCTCCAAAAAGTCTTTAGTCATATTTATAAAAGATACATACGCTGTACTGAGTCTTTCCGAAAACAGCCGAGCGCCTGGAGGCGTGCCGTGTGAGTGGAGCTAAAGAGTGACGAGTACGCTCAGCTTTTGTGTAGAGATAGTATGATCAGATGTATTTAAACACACACAATGCACCATCGCATTATCCCTGGATAACTTTTGAATCACTAATGAATATAGTGTATAGTGAATGATGAATGAATTTATGAATTCACTACGTTTGTGTTGTTTACATTACATGCACTAAGGCGCCTATTGCCAACAAAACAGACATTTGAAGCAGTTTTACTCACCACCTGCGGTTCTGACTCATGACCGGGGTCATTACCGCTGTGACCGCTCCATCTTTCAGTTTCAAACGATCTGTAAATCCAGCGCTGAACTGGGCCTTGTTTATAAAACCATAAACACCGATCCTGAGGGCTCGAGCAGCCCAAAAAACACAAGATATTCTCCATTAATTTTAAGCAATAAAAAAAGTGATTGAAACTATCAGTTTCTATGGTTATTTTAATAACAAATATCGAGAGTCCATCAATGTAATGCGTGAGCACAAAACTCTCAGCTCCACTCAACACTGGGTTCTTTGGGAAGCAAGGTTATCTTTCCCTCACAACCAAAAACACACTTCTTTGGTGACATTGTTGATTTCGTGAAGTCCTGAGACCTGTGCAGTGCTGCCGACGACTTTCGTAAAGCCGAACGTGTGTTGATGGGTGTGCTCTTGCTCTCTCGCTCTGGTCGACGTGTACACGCACGCTCTTCCGGGAGAAATGCCCATACAAGGAATTCCGCCCCCGTTTATGTCACTCAGGCCCATACTTGAAAAAAAGACCCCAAATCCTGTAAGAGAATTTTTGGCACAGAAATACTCAGTCATTCGTCCAAATTGTGTTTTGAAACTTTGGCCATGTTTAGCATGAGAATCCAACTCATCCAATTCTTTTAACTTGAGTGCCATGTTTTTAGAAAGTCGTGTCATGCACAGGATGCTACAAAAGACGGGACTTTTTCATTGTTTTTTTATATAATCACACAATCATTGCACTAATTTTCTATTCCAAATACACACTAGACAGACTTGTTTGACCGTTGCGCTGGAATGCAGTGAAATGAAAGTGGAATGCAAAAACGTGCAATGGTCAAACACATCCGTCTAGTGTGTGTTTGGCATAGAAAAGTAGTGCAATGATTGCGTGTTTATATAGAAAAACAATGAAAGTCCTACAGTGGAATGCAAAAACGTGTTCCATGTGAAGCGGCCCAGGTGGTCTGCAAAATATGTGGTTGGTTCTAACCAAGGTGGAAAACTCAAACCTTTTTCATCACCTGAAAGGGTACCATCCCAGCAACTGTGTGTGTGTGTGTGTGTGTGTGTGTGTGTGTGTGTGTGTGTGTGTGTGTGTGTGTGTGTGTGTGTGTGTGTGTAAAATTCTTGGAAGATGTCAGTACAGACAATGATAGCCAATCTGATTAGAGTTTGCCAGATAAGGAAAGTGCTTTCCAGTACTGACTGTTGAATAGGTCCATGGGAATGCACATAAATTCATAAAAAAAAATAGTTTTCAGTGCATAAATACAGAGAATATTTGCTCTTGGCAGAATAGGCTAAGTGGGAGAGAACCAGAGTGAAGCCCAGGGGATGAGATAAGCCACTGCCCTGTTTGTATGGGCTAAGCACTAGCCCTCCACTGACTATTAATGCTTTCCCCTGTTCCAGAAAAGTAGGAGATACTGTTCTTTGGTTTACCACCATTGAACTTTCCCCGTAGGGCTGTATCTCGCTGACTGCACTGAAATAATCCACTTTTATCCTTTACAGTCACTTCCTGTTTGTCTTTGTCTTCTGATGACCCTTGAGCTTCATCACTCAACAGGAGGTGGTGTGTGTTTTTGTGTTTTATAGGCAGTGCACATGTGCTCGGGTGAACTCTGTATTTATGCTCTGACAAATTGACCAACATTAAAGTGATAAGTGCGCAGAGGAACATTTTATTGCTTCAAGGTTGATTCATAACCCAGGGGATTTAAAGACAACATGAAATCAAAATGGCTGTTTGGTGGCTTTTATGCCTGTTAGTTTTGAGGCCATCTGTCTGTTAGTGCAAAATGAACTTTTAGCACATGTGAGCATATAAAAATTACAATCTCGAATTACAATCGCCCATTTGTCCAATTAAATGTTCTCTAGAATGAACATGTTCTTCAACTGATTCGCTATCGTACAAACCCGATTCCAAAAAAGTTGGGACACTGTACAAATTGTGAATAAAAACAGAATGCAATGATGTGGAAGTTTCAAATTTCAATATTTTATTCAGAATACAACATAGATGACATATCAAATGTTTAAACTGAGAAAATGTATAATTTTAAGGGAAAAATAAGTTGATTTTAAATTTCATGGCATCAACACATCTCAAAAAAGTTGGGACAAGGCCATGTTTACCACTGTGTGGCATCTCCTCTTCTTTTTATAACAGTCTGCAAACGTCTGGGGACTGAGGAGACAAGTTGCTCAAGTTTAGGAATAGGAATGTTGTCCCATTATGGTCTAATACAGGCTTCTAGTTGCTCAACTGTCTTAGGTCTTCTTTGTCGCATCTTCCTCTTTATGATGCCCCAAATGTTTTCTATGTGTGAAAGATCTGGACTGCAGGCTGGCCATTTCAGTACCCGGATCCTTCTTCTACGCAGCCATGATGTTGTAATTGATGCAGTATGTGGTCTGGCATTGTCATGTTGGAAAATGCAAGGTCTTCCCTGAAAGAGACGACGTCTGGATGGGAGCATATGTTGTTCTAGAAATTGGATATACCTTTCAGCATTGATGGTGCCTTTCCAGATGTGTAAGCTGCCCATGCCACACGCACTCATGCAACCCCATACCATCAGAGATGCAGGCTTCTGAACTGAGCGCTGATAACAACTTGGGTTGTCCTTGTCCTCTTTAGTCCGGATGACATGGTGTCCCAGTTTTCCAAAAAGAACTTCAAATTTTGATTCGTCTGACCACAGAACAGTTTTCCACTTTGCCACAGTCCATTTTAAATGAGCCTTGGCCCAGAGAAAACACCTGCGCTTCTGGATCATGTTTAGATATGGCTTCTTTTTTGACCTATAGAGTTTTAGCCAGCAACGGCGAATGGCACGGTGGATTGTGTTCACCGACAATGTTTTCTGGAAGTATTCCAGAGCCCATGTTGTGATTTCCATTACAGTAGCATTCCTGTATGTGATGCAGTGCCGTCTAAGGGCCCGAAGATCACGGGCATCCAGTATGGTTTTCCGGCCTTGACCCTTACGCACAGAGATTGTTCCAGATTCTCTGAATCTTTGGATGATATTATGTACTGTAGATGATGATAACTTCAAACTCTTTGCAATTTTTCCCTGAGAAACACCTTTCTGATATTGCTCCACTATTTTTCGCCGCAGCATTGGGGGAATTGGTGATCCTCTGCCCATCTTGACTTCTGAGAGACACTGCCACTCTGAGAGGCTCTTTTTATACCCGATCATGTTGGCAATTGACCTAATAAATTGCTAATTGGTCATCCAGCTGATCTTTATATGTACATTTAACTTTTCCGGCCTCTTATTGCTACCTGTCCCAACTTTTTTGGAATGTGTAGCTCTCATGAAATCCAAAATGAGCCAATATTTGGCATGACATTTCAAAATGTCTCACTTTCAACATTTGATATGTTACCTGTATTCTATTGTGAATAAAATATAAGTTTATGAGATTTATAAATTATTGCAATTCTTTTTTTATTTGCAATTTGTACAGTGTCCCAACTTTTTTGGAATCGGGTTTGTAGTTAGTTCGGGTGTTCAGTCATGCTAATGCTTTTTTTATTTCCTTTTCCAAACAAGAAAGAAAGTTGGAAAGTAAGTAACTTAACTACATTTTCAGTACTTAGCATAACCTTTGTTTAGCAGTAGCTTTATTCACATTTTTTTAATAACGTAGGAGTTATAATGCATGGCTACTTTTGACTTGAATGCATTTTAGCCGCTTCCAGTTATTTTAGCTGTAAAATTAGATATTGCATGCAAACTGGTATTTTTTATTATAATTCATTATCATAATTCTAATTATACTAGTTTGTTGTGTAAATAGTTTTACTGTTTACTGCTCTTTGTTATTCTTCTTAAAGAGTTAGTTCACCCAAAAATGAAAATTCAGTCATTAATTACTCATCCCCATGTCGTTCCACATCTGTAACACCGTGTCCTAACCAGACGCGATGCGATAAGATTCCAGCGACAAGCAATTTGACTGTCCACACAAGACATGACGCAAAAATGAGAAGCAATAAAATCAATTCAAAAACCACAGCCAATCAGAAGAGAGTGTGGGCGGGCTCTCTTGGCAAGAGCACAGCGAACACAATGAAATGGGCAAGTACATAGTAAAATTCATAAATATTACACAATTTAAACATTATTTAAAGTACATACGGAGTGACTGAACTAATCTTTGTCATAGAATACACTTGTTTGTTCACATTGAGTAGACAGTTTGAACGTTCTTGTGCCCATTTATTTATTTTCAAGATCTGAAGTGAATTAGCCAGCGTTGTTTTCATTACAGCTAAAAAGCTGGGAACACAGAACGATATTCAAACTCACGTTAGATGCTTTTAACATTAAATAAAACACATAAACAGTACCTGATAATATAATTGCCATACTTTGTGTTGCTGTTTCAGCCGCGACGTCTCAGAGAAATAGTCCCGTTTCTAAAATTGAATATTCACGTGTCGCCGTCACGGCTAGTTAGGACAAAAACTCCGATTAACATGGAAAAGATACATTTTATCGCTTGTCGCGGCATCGCATCGTGTCAGGTTAGGACAGGGTGTAAGACCTTCGGAACACAAATTAAGATCTTTTTGATGAAGTCTGAGAGATTTCTGTCCCTCCATAGAGATCCAACGCAACTACCACTTTCAAGGTCCAGAAATGTAGGAATGACATCATTACAGTACTCCATGTGACTCCAGTGGTTTAACCTCAATTTTATGACTTGAGTACTTTGTTTGTGCAAAAAAAAAAGATAATTTACCACTTTATTTACAAAATAATATTATCTTAAGCATGTTCACGAAATAATGGCAGCTCTCGCGTGAACACAACACGCATGCGTCGTGAAGCACGAATTGCTCATGAACGTGCATTGCAGATCGATATTTTTGTAAGTAAAGTGGTAAATTATGTTTTTTTGCGCAAACAAATCACTCACGCCACTTCATAAAATTGAGGTTAAACCACTGGTGTCACATGGAGTACTTTGATGATGTCACTCCTACCTTTCTGGACCTTGAAAGTGGTAGTTGCGTTGGATCTCTATGGAGAGACAGAAACCTCTCAGATTTCATCAAAAAGATCTTAATTTGTGTTCTGAAGATGAACGAAGGTCTTACAGGTGAGTGGTGACAGAATTTTCATTTTTGGGGTTATAACTAACCCTTTAATTACCTATAGAGGCTAATGAATTGTAAGTATTGCACATTCACAGAAAATGACTTACCTCTGTGTTGATAAAAATAAGATGGATAAATATCAGACTACTTTTTCTAACCATTAGCATGTAGCTTGACAAAATGTCTGATTCATTTTAGTAAATCAATTTGTTCATTATAGGTTGATATAAATGATTTGATTTAAAATAAGTGATTTTTGTAGTAAACAAATAACACTTTCATTTTATTATGATAATTGTATAACATAATAGTTTGATAAATGCTGTTTTTTTTTTATCACACGTAATAACAATTTTCAGGCGGCAGTAGAACAAGCTGCCATTTCATAGCTTTCCCAGCATCAATTGCTTGCAAAGGAAGTGGCTAGAAAGTGTTTGAAAGTGTCTTTGTTGCTTTCATACGTGGAACTAGCTGTCAAGTGTGGTTTTGCTGGTCTGTGATATAAATTACAGACTTTTGGGTATTGAAAAAATGTGGAACATTTCAATGAAAATATGTCAGGAAGGAAAACTCATTAAACCATTTCATGGGGTCTTTAATGGACCTCCCAGTTATGTTCCATTACAGCGTAAACTTTGCCTTAGATACTGTATTTCTTCTAAAATACATATTTTAGGTACCTTAGGAGATGATTGTTAACTTGTGGTTGTGGGGAAGTTTGAATTTTTAGGCTAAATAACTTTTTCCTTTCCTCATGCTACGTTGGAGTTGGAAGTACGAGGATGTGTGTGTGTGTGTGTGTGTGTGTGTGTGTGTGTGTGTGTGTGTGTGTGTGTGTGTGTCTATTTTGTATTTGCAAAGCTGTGTGTGGTTCATTTACACGCTCATTGGAAGTGGAGGATTTAATTTTCTCCACAGCACTTCCTTGCCTCTGAAGTTTCCCTCTTTCTGTTCCTCTCTTTTTCTTCTCTCTCTCTCTCTCTCTCTCTCTCTCTCTCATTCTCTCTCTCTCCCACTCCCTACAGGTGATTTGAATAATAATGTGTCAGGCTTCATTTTTATCATTGATTATTCTTCTACCTTGTTCGCCCTTCTTTCTCATCTCTCTCGCTCTTTCTTTCTGTTTTAAATGACTTGCATCCATAATTAGTTTGTAGTCGCAGTCCCACTGTTATCGTTGGCTCATTAAAAGCAGCAGCAGTCACTTGTGTGAATCTAATCTAATAACAGCGGACAGGTCGGCCCAGCCACCGGCTACAGGGACGCGTGGGCTCTTGGGTACTGATCTAAGCCCGGATCCTGCCTTTACCAAAAGAAAACGCAAGCCTGGCTCGACATCAGAGCGGGAATGGGAGAGAGAGAATGTGTGTGGCACCTCGAGTGTCTGGTTGGTTATCAGCGCTGAGCAGATTCCTATGCAGACTCAAAAAAGAGCTGGTTTTTATGAAAGTGGGTCAGAATAGTGTAGTGCTGAACGTTAGTGTGAGCGTTTCACCAATGTGTGTTACACTATCCAGAGAGAGAGAGAGAGAAACAGGTAAAAGCAGGACACAGAACAGAGAGACGGGTGTCTCAGAGACACACACACACACACACACACACACACACACACACACACACACACACACACACACACACACAGTATAGAGTCAAAGAGAATTTGTTATGTGAGTGCTGGATTTGTCTTATTGCATGAGCTCTGTCTGATCTCTACCTGTAATGCAAAGCAAAACTGACACCAAGGCTGTGTTCAAAATCCCTCATTCACTATTCCCTAGTCCACATATAGTCCCCTTGAAGGAGCTGGAAGGGCTGTTGCTTTTGTATAGTTTGTGCTTGCTGTTTAATAATGATTTGAAACTTTGCAAACTCGCAGCTCCATTAGAAATGAAAAGATTTATCTTTGTCATGGAAACTAGCATGTGTAAACCTTAATTAAACTATTTAATAATCATTTAAAAAGGAATATTACACTGTACCCACATTGGACCAGCGGTTTGGAAAATGGATGGTTAGATGATTTGGCTGTGGGCGCCATCTTCTGGTCAGACGTTGGAATTTATTCGGCACGACTCTCACAGTGCATTATGGGTAATCTATATGCCGTTGAGTGTACATCAGTTGTACACTCGTTATTGCGGTGCATTATGGGATTGGGTGAATACACTTGATAACGTCCACTATGGTCAGACACCACTACAAATGGCCGTCCCCTCAAATAGTGCCATATTTAAGGGTATAGGTGCGATTTCGGACACAGCACAAGACTCGATATACATTATACTATTCTGTTGTTGTTGTTTTTTATAAAGATGATTATAATTACCTCAGACTAACCGTAAACTAAAAAAAGATGCCATAATATAAGTTAATGTGAATGAAATAAATATTGGTTATTGACTGATTATATTTTTCATTGGCTTTTTATTTGTATACATAAGTATGGGTTCAGTAAAGATACTTTTAATACTTTTATTCAGCAAGAATGCATTAAAAGTGAAAGTAAACATATTTGTATTTCAAATAAATGCTGTTATTTTGAACTTTCTATTCATCAATATTAAACAGCACCACTGTTTTCAACATTGATAATAATAATAAATGTTTCTTGATCATCAGATCATCATATTATAATGATTTCTAAAGGATCATGTGACACTGAAGACTGGAGTAATGATGCTGAAAATTCAGCTTTGATCACAGGAATAAATTACATTTTAAAATATATTACAAAAGAAAACAGTTATTTTAAATTGTAATAATTTTTCACTATATAGTTTTTTACTCAAATCAAATAAATGCAGTTCTGGAGAGCAAATTAGACTTCTTTCAAAAACATTTTAAAAATCTTGAATGGTATGTTCTTGATTTATTAAGTTATTTTAACATTCAGTTAAAGTTAATCTTTAAAAAAACACAAATAATGTAATAATCACACAAATTTCAAAAGGAATATCCATTTATCAATATCCAATATCCATTTTCATACACTGTAAACCTGAATAAGTTGGGCTAACTCTAAAAAATTGAGGTAATCAGTTACATCAAATTTGAGTTATGATGTTCCCAATTTTAAGTAAGCAGAACTATCAAGATTTGAGTTAGTAGTACTCATGCATGTTAATTGCTCTTAACTTGAAGTACTGAGTTAGCTAACTCATACATTTTGATAGCAATTAACATAAAATATTTAGTTAATTAACTTTTTTATTTTGAGTTCTTGCAAATCAAATAAGTTATATACTTCACTGTAAACCCTAAGAAAATACAAAAAATGCCAACTGCAAATTTTGCTAACATGTTAACAATATGGTATAACACTTAATGAATGAGTACAGCAACTTAAAACATGTAACTTACCTGCTCTCAAACCAAGCCACATGCACCACTAGTCACCATGATGGTAACTCTCCAAAAACCCACATTAACAGAAACTCTTCTAAATTAGCATAACAAAACATTAATCACTACTAAATCTTCCTTAACATTAATCTTGTGCAAAAAACATTATATAACACTTAATTTTAGCATTTACTCTCCCTTTTCAGTGCCATAGGCAAAGCATGCTGGGAAACAGAAATCCCAGCCCAGATTCAGTTAAACTTAAGTTAGTCTAAGTTAAAAGAAATAAGTTCATACAACTCAAAACAATAAAACAGTTCAATTTACTTGAAATATATCAGTTCTGTGAACTCAAAAGAAAAAAAGAAAGTTCTAAATACTCATAAGAGTTAATTTAACTGAACTAATTTGTTCAATTTAAGTTTGTCCTACTCAAACCAATGAAGTATTTTGAGCATTAGGGTTTGCAGTGTAGTGTACATTAAATGGCTCTCAGACCCACAGTCTACTTCTCTCACTCAACTGAGGCATTTTCACAGCATTGTGACCGCTATTCGTTCCACCCACCTCTCGTTTTGAAAATGAATTGCGACCACGGGTACGTTTTTCTGAACAGTTGTGCTATAGTTCCCCTCCTCCTCTCGCTTCAGCTTTATCTGTCTGTATGCCGCTTTCTCCACCACAGAAACAGTCTCCACAGGAGAGAAGTCTTTATGACTGCTAGAAACCAGTATAGTTAATCAATCTGCTAAAATACATCCACTGACAATACAGTAATGAATTTGCGATTTTACTTTTAATTATTAAAAAGTACATCACTCATTACTGACATTCTCTTGTGTGAAATTTTTGCATTTTTTTTTTTGTTCATAGCTTAATTTACTTCTGTTATTAAATGTTATAATTATTGTTCCTTTATGTGTTAGAAGTTGATCTTTTTTTATTTTATCTTATCTTATCTTATTTATTTTTTTATTTTATTTTATTTTATTTATTTGTTTTATTTTATTTTATTTTATTTTATTTTATTTATTTATTTATTTTATTTATTTTATTTTATTTTATTTTATTTATTTTATTTTATTTTATTTTATTTATTTTATTTATTTTATTAGGTAGTGTGTGCCTTTGGCTGTCATGACTGCTGTTGAGTAAGTTGTATTGTCTTAAAGTCTTTGATCATGTTTAGTTTTCACAACACTTTTTTTGGGAAATTTTTGGGTTACACTTTATTTGGATGGTCCGCTTTAGACATTCTAGCTATAAGCAACTTTGCAACTGCATGTCAACTAACTAAGTGTTAACAATTTTTGGATAGCCATATAATTCATATTTCACCATAAACACCTGAAAGTGGCTTGTACTGTGTAAAATCTCAGTGGTTGTTTGCCCTGGACGTGTGTGTTTCACACTGTAAGTACAAGTGAAGTCGTCCCATTTGTTCCTGCCTTCCCAGCATTCCACACATAGCAGCGCAGCTCATGGTCTCTGGAGCTCCACGGATCCTGCGAACGCTAATGACACATTATGAGCTCAAAGCCTGTCGTTTATGATAAACAAACCAGCTCTGCTATTATCAGGCCTGCTGTATGTTCAGTGTGCGTAAACATAGAGGTGAAATTGCTCCTGAGATTGCCTTCTGTTGTGCTTTTATGGATTGACTGAAATGTTTGTTTGTGCTTTCATGAGTCACAGCTGAAACACGCGTAGCGTAAGTATACACTAATGTGTGCTCATATTGATCTTGATACCGCAGATCTTTTTTCTTTGTTAACATCTAAAGTCATTGCCTTCATTATTACACATATATTTCTTTGAATGTACAAGAACACCCATTTTGTTCATGATATAAAGAAATTAAAATGGGTTTGGAATAAATAAGGGTGTATAAACGATGAGAGAATTCTAATTTAGGGGTGAACTGTCTCTTTAACTCACAAACTTTTGTAGTGCAGTGGGTTATGGGTAACAGATGCATATTTCAAAACTCCCAGCAGAAATCATACATCATTTACACACTGTTTTCAACCTACTCATTTTAATCTCGCAGACTTGTTTATATTTAAAATAGGATGTATTGGAATTGGGACGCAGGGAGAGTCTCTCCCTTTTTTCTGCCTGTATATAAGTTAGAAATGAGAGACTGTGTGGAGTCTGAATGAGGCTGTGTTTGTGACATATCAGGACACAAATGTGTATAATGACATGAGTATGACAGGTATTACAAGGAGAGGGTGACTTATGAGGACATTACTCCATGTCCCCATTTTTCAAAAGGCTTATAAATCATACAGAATGAGTTTCTGTGAGAAAGTAAAAGTGTGCAGAGTTTCCTGTGATGGGTAGGTTTAGGTGTAGGGTTGGTGTAGGGGGATAAAATACGGTTTGTACAGTATAAAAACCATTACGCCTATGGAATGTCCCCACAATTCACAAATATGAATGTGTGTGTGTGTGTGAGTGTGTGAGAGAGAGAGTAACAGTGAATAGACCCTTTTCACAGACTGTGATGACGCATTTTAATGGTCATCAATATCATAAATCCTCCAAATTTTTCATATATTTTTTAAAACAACATAGGTACATTTATAACACTATACTTAGTATTATATTACCTTCGCATCAAATTACTAGGACCACACACAAAAACCCCTGGCAAAATGTCCCCACAAAATGGCAATATCCGAAATCCTTGTTCTTGTGGAGACATTTTTTGGTCGCCATGAGTAAAACAGCTTATAAATCATACTAAGTGATGTTTTTTGAAAATATAAAAATGCAGACAGTTTTCTGTGATGAGTAGGTTTAGGGTTAGGGGATAGAATATACAGTTTTGTACAATATTAAATCATTATGTCTATGAAAATTCTCCATAAAACATGGAAAGAGAGAGAGAGCATATCAAATCTCATGAGACGCTGTTCATTGTTGATAATTGTCTAATTTGTGTAAATTGTCGTGTATATTTCAGTGTTAATGTTCACATTGATTCATATTTCTGTCATGCATAATGTCTGTTCATGGTTTTTTATATCAAGTGATTATCATTTCATGTTTCATTTGTTCTCTTCATGGCTCATTTTCCGGTTTCATTTCTTTCATTCTTTAATTTCATCTTTTGTTTGGTTTTCAGTTGATTTTATTGGTGGATTTGACCCATTCCCACTCTACCATGTCAATGAGAAACCATCTCATCTTCTGTTAAAGCCCGTGCATCAGTAAGTACCCGTGTGTGTGTGTGTGTGTGTGTGTGTGTGTGTGTGTGTGTGTGTGTGTGTGTGTGTGTGTGTGTGCATGCAAGCAAAATCTGACAAAACTTACCCTTGTCGACAATTAGAAATGTCATCCGTTTGAAAATCGATTCATTAATGATAATTATGATGATAATTATGCATATAATGATAATTAAGCATGTAATGAAATAAAAGCAGTATAAATTATAAGTAATAAATCTAAATTTTTAGTTAATAGGTCACATTTAGTTACATTTACAGGCATAATAAAAATTTTTTTTTTTTTTTTTAAGCAAAATGTGTGTATGCACTCTTAAAAATAAAGGTTGCAAAAGTAGGTTTTCACAGTGATGCTATAGAAAAAACCTTTTTGTTTCCTCAAAGTACCTTTCAGTGCACAGTTCTTAAATGAACCATTATTTTATTAGTGTGAAGAACATTTTAATAATCTAAAAAAGCTTTTTTTTTCCACTATAAAGAACATTTTGTGCAAGGGAAAGATGTTAAAAGTTCTTCCATGAACCATCGATGTGAATAAAGAACCTTTATTTTGAAGAATGTGTGAATGTGTCACAATCACATGCTCTCTGTGTGAGTTAAATATAATTGATCCTCTCACACTTGTCCCTGCTTGCCCCTTATCTGAAGCATTAATTAAAGTTAGTTTTCTTTTAATTAGTGTAAGTTCTTAATTAGTCCATTCATTAAGCATTCTGATCTTGTCCAGTGAGGGATTAGTGAAACTGTCTGCAGCTAAATCCAACAGTAAAGGAGATTTTATATCAACTAGAACCATTTTTTTGTATTGTTATTGGCAAATATTACATGTGGGCTATTCGTATAAGCTCTATAAGTGTAACATGAAAAAGTGGCAGTCTCTTGATGTGATTCCAGGTTAGATCTCATTTTTTAACAAGAGAACTACGCCAGCACAATGTTTATGTGCTGCAAAACCATAATGTCAGATCTTGTTTTAAACGCTGCAGCTGGAAGCGGCACAATGTTTGGCCGACTTTCCTCATACTTTTATCATTAGTTATGTGCCAGCTAGAAAAATAGCATCTTCTGAAGAAATAATAGTTTGTGTTACTTCACTGCGACTGGATAGGTCGGACTGCTGAAAATGGAAGCGTAAATGTGTGTCACGTATTCATCAAGCTAGAAAGTTGTGGAGCAAGTCATTTTTGTGGTTTAGTTCTAATGATGCATTTATAGTCTGGGGAAAATGTTTTTATTTCAGAGTTGTAGGCGTGTGATCTCCTTTCTGCATACTACCTGCTGCTATACCTCGATCTTCTGTGTTTTTATCTATTCATAAGAAGAATATGGATCAGAGCAGTGGTCCCTCTGAGACCGGGCCTGGCCTCATTTCAATAAGTCTTAAATTATGCAGGATCTGTAATGATTGTGTGCAGAAGAAGCCTTCTCAATATGTGCACATGGAGGTGCTAAACACATTATATTTGCCCCGGGGACATTTTTCATGACAGTTTAATCAGACTAGTTGCAAATGAGAGAAGTACTTGTCCTGTCTCTGGATGTTTCACGGTCTCGGGGAGTTTAATAAATCACCCAGCAGGTGTGTGTGTGTGTGTTCGCAAGTAAGTTTTAACTTCTATTACTGTAATTAGAGGTTGATCAAAAGTGGATTTTGCAGATACAGATGTCTAAGGTGGGAAAACAGGCCAGAAACCCAAACCCAATGAATTGGCTGATAGTTAATATGTGAATGAAAAATTTCCACTCAGTGTGAAATAATGCAAAACTTTATTACACATTTAACAATAATGACTTAAAGGGTTAGTTCACCCAAAAATGAAAATGATGTCATTAATGACTCGCCCTCATGTCGTTCCAAACCCGTAAGACCTCCGTTCATCTTCAGAACACAGTTTAAGATATTTTAGATTTAGTCCGAGAGCTTTCTGTCCTCCATTGAAAATGTATGTACAGTAGACTGTGCATGTCCAGAAAGGTAATAAAAACATCATCAAAGTAGTCCATGTGACATCAGTGGGTTAGTTAGAAGTTTTTAAAGCATCGAAAATACATTTTGGTCCAAAAATAACAAAAACTATGACTTTATTCAGCATTGTATTCTCTTCCGGGTCTGTTGTCAATCCGGGTTCACGACTCCGCAGTGACGCTGCTGACGTAAGACGCTGCTGACGTGTTATCCGGTGCGCCCGAGCTTCGTTTACAGTCTGAGGGAGACGCACGCTGTATTCAAGCTATTCTACATTGTATTTTGGTATTGCTATATTTTTTTAAATGGTGTGTAAGTGTGCATGTCGCGGATGTCCTAATCGCCAAAAACAATGACGTAAAAGTGCATTACCAACACCAACAGATGAAAGGATTCAATGGAATCAATTCAATGGAATCAATTCAATGGAATCAATTCAATGGAAAGGATTCCGGAAGAGAAGACAATGCTGAATAAAGTCGTAGTTTTTGTTATTTTTGGACCAAAATGTATTTTCGATGCTTCAACAAATTCTAACTAACCCACTGATGTCACATGGACTACTTTGATGATGTTTTTATTACCTTTCTGGACATGGACAGTATACCGTACATACATTTTCAATGGAGGGACAGAAAGCTCTCGGACTAAATCTAAAATATCTTAAACTGTGTTCCGAAAATGAACGGAGGTCTTACGGGTTTGGAACGACATGAGGGCGAGTCATTAATGACATCATTTTCATTTTTGGGTGAACTAACCCTTTAACCATAAATATTGTAATTATTAAATAAAAAACAGCCATAAAAACGTTTGGGTCTCTTATGCTCAGCAAGGCTGCATTTATTTGATCAAAAGTACAGTAAAAACTGCAATATTGTGAAATATTATTACAATAACTCTAAAATAAACTAAAATAACTATTTTATTTTAATATATTTTAAAATGTGATTTTTTTTCTTTGGCAAAGTGTCACATGATCCTTCAGAAATCATTCTAATATGTTGCTCGAAGCATTTATTATTATTAGTGTTGTTTAATATTTTTGACGAAACATTTTTTTTCAGGATTCTTGAATGAATAGTAAGTTTTAAAAAAGCATTTATTTGAATAGAAATCTTTTGTAACATTATAAATGTTTTCACTGTCACTTTTTTGATTAATTTTATGCATCCTTGAAGAGTAATATCAATATCTGTCATCTACTGACCCCAAAGTTTTGACCGGGAGTGTATACATTCAAATTGAACTGAAACACCTAAAATAACATAAACTGCAAATAAATTAAAATAAAGTATGACATACAAAATGAACCAAATAACACTCTAACAACCGTCGGCTACCAAAAATCAACTGTCAACACCAAACGATCTGTTGAACTGATATGTTGGTTAACTCTAATAACATTTCTCTATGTCTCTTTGTGTTTTTCAGGTCTTCGTAAATGAAAGCGTGTCCTGAAGAGGAGCCGTTCTGCCCATCCCTCCTCTCTGCCTCTCCTCTGTTTAAAACACTTGCCTAATTCATCCTAAATCAGCCCCTTCTAGTTTGGAAGAAGTGTTGAAGATTCCCAGCTCTGGACAAAACACAGTCGCTCCATCAGATGCTCTGGAACATTGTTCCAGCCGCCTCATTTAGACGTTCTTACAAGTGGCTGTAAAGCATATCTAAACAAAAAGGTCCTGTATTTTGACCGGTGTTGTGTGTGGTCTGTGCATTGAGTTATTTGGAGGGATTTCAGATGTTCACAGAGTTCCAGTTGTGTTTGTGTATGTGAGAGGGCCATTGTGTGCTATTTACCTTCACACAGGATTTGCACAGTAAAACAGAGGAGGGAGCCGAGAGGAGGACAGAGGGTGCGGCCGGAAAATATAAGACAAAGCGGGCTAAACTCCTGTGGTAGTCAAAAATAGAAGCAAAGGAAGCATAAATATAAATACAAGAAAGAATTAGAGCTGTTCTGAAAATTGTTTTATGTCATAGTGTGATGTATGATTCTCATGGTTCACTGTCAGATTCACTTGTAGTTTTTTGTTCTAGTCTTATTCAGTGATCCCAAAATCAAATGTATTTAGACACTCAAATCACACTAAACAATGTATGAATGTCATGACATTAGATCAAATATAGGTTATTGGGGGTTCAGAGGGGTCTGTATCGAACACTAGGGTTCTTGACTCAATATTAAAGAACCATTTATGCCAGAAAGGTTTTATAACACTCTTAAAAAGTGTTCCCCCCACCCAAGGGAACGTGGTTTTGCCTCAGTAACGTGGGTTATGTAATCAGATTAATTTTTCAAGTAACTAGTAAAGTAACACATTACTTCCGATTTACTTTTTCAAATAATTAATGCAAGGGAACGTGGTTTTGCCTCAGTAACGCGGGTTACGTAACTGGATTACTTTTTTCAAGTAACTAGTAAAGTAACACATTACTTCTGATTTACTTTTTCAAATAAGTTACGCAAAGGAACACGGTTTCGCCTCTAACATGGATTACATAATCAATTACTTTTTCAAGTAACTAGTAAAGTAACACATTACTTCTGATTTACTTTTTCAAATAAGTAATGCAAGGGAACGTGGTTTTGCCTCAGTAACGTGGGTTATGTAATCAGATTACTTTTTCAAGTAACTAGTAAAGTAACACATTACTTCCGATTTACTTTTTCAAATAATTAATGCAAGGGAACGTGGTTTTGCCTCAGTAACGCGGGTTACGTAACTGGATTACTTTTTTCAAGTAACTAGTAAAGTAACACATTACTTCTGATTTACTTTTTCAAATAAGTTACGCAAAGGAACACGGTTTCGCCTCTAACATGGATTACATAATCAGATTACTTTTTCAAGTAACTAGTAAAGTAACACATTACTTCTGATTTACTTTTTCAAATAAGTAATGCAAGGGAACGTGGTTTTGCCTCAGTAACGTGGGTTATGTAATCAGATTACTTTTTCAAGTAACTAGTAAAGTAACACATTACTTCCGATTTACTTTTTCAAATAATTAATGCAAGGGAACGTGGTTTTGCCTCAGTAATGCGGGTTACGTAACTGGATTACTTTTTTCAAGTAACTAGTAAAGCAATTCATTACTTCTGATTTACTTTTTCAAATAAGTAACACAAGGGAACGCAGTTTCGCCTCAGTAACATGGGTTATGTAATCAGATTACTTTTTTAAGTAAGTAGTAAAGAAACACATTACTTCTGATTTACTTTTTCAAATAAATTACGCAAGGGAACGCGGTTCCGCCTCAGTAACAAAGATTACATAATCAGATTACTTTTTTCAAGTAACTGGTAAAGTAATACTATTTCTGAGTTACTTTTTCAAATAAGTAATGCGAGTTACTTTGTTTTCCCATTTATTGACTGACACCTCTCCTGTCCCCATGTTGACAGAAATCAGGAGCAAGTGTATTCCTCAAAATGAATAAAAACAGTGAAATGCAAACACAGAATATTGCGCAAACCTGCAATAATTAAATGTTAAATAACACAAATATACTCAATGTATATTTATGAATCTCACTGTATTACCCAAAGTCTTTGCTGCTGACCTTCAATGATCCAATTCAACCACACTAATAGGCAAAAACTTTTGGTGTGAAAGGACCTTTGCCTTTTTTTTTATTTAAAAAACAAACAAGCCATTCCAGCTCATGAGAAAAAGTAACGCAAAAGTAACGTAACCATTACACAAAAAATAACTAATGCAATTAGTTACTTTATTAGGGAGAGATGCAATATTGTAATGCATTACTTGTAAAAGTATCTTTCCTGTGAAAAAACACCTTCTGGAACATTTATTTTTTAAGAGTGTATAAGGAGAAATGTCTTTAATTACTTCATAATACTTGCATGTTTGATGGGATATTTAAATTTTTTCCTAGTGATATATGTTTTAGCTGTTTAATTCATAACGAGTGGTTTAATTCATTCAGAATTTAATTGAAATTAAAAAAGATTTAAAGTTAATTCAAACCAAATACATAAAATTATTCCATGATAAGAACCCCTAAAAGGTTCTATATGCACCTGACAGAATCCTTTCTAGAGTAGTTTCTATATAGAACCTGTTCCTCTAAGTGTAACTGAAAATCACCTTGCTGAAGTGGTTCATTTGTTTGCAGATGCTTCTTGGTTTAATATTTTGTATCTAATGGAATGAAATTTGTGCATTTTAAGTGTGACTTAAGCGTTCAAACATTTTGGGGTCACTGTACATGCCCGTCAGTATTTCTAATGTTAATAATCATCATTTATTGCACAATGTATTTGTATAATCAGCCTTTAGCTCTAACAGACTAGTTTGGGCATCCTCCGGTCGTCAGTACAATATACTACATAACCTCATGCTATTGTTTTTCATTATTATTATAGGACTGGCTGATATTATGAAACAGATAGTGGCTCTTTCATTTGAATGGTGCTTGTAATCAAATATCAGTTGTTTGTGAACAAATCGTCAGCATGTCTTTATATGAATATGACAACGGTTGAGTGGCTGTCAATGTCTTTCACTGTAGATGCAGAGCTACTGTAACTGTTTACTGGAAACATAAACCTCAAAGCACAACTGACCGATCTGACATGCAACGTTACATGTATCATAGTGTGTATGACACGTTTTGAAGAGAGGGGCTGTGTATTTCTTTCCAAAATGAGATGTGAAGGGCAAAGGTCAGTATGAACAAGATTTTCTAACTTTCATAATTACATTGTTGAGTTGCTTGTAATCCCAGATGTTTCATATCACGAGGTTTGTGTACTGTATTGACAACATTTTGGGTTCTTGTGGCCTGATGGTAAAGGAGTAGTTGCATTGCTCTTACCTGTATGTCTTTATTTTTCTCCTGAAGTGCAAAAGGAGAACTTTTGAAGAATGCTCACGTTGCTCTTTTTCATATGATTAATAAGTTCCCCTATTGGAACCTGTATTTTTAGGCATAGACTTGTGCTCTATGTTCCAAGTTATCTGAAGTCATACGACAGCTTTGTGCTTTTGTCGTATGGAAAAGAGCAGCGTGAACATTCTGCAGAATATCTTGTTTTGTGTTAAATCAAAGTTTTTAAACAAAATGAGGCTGAGTAAATGATGACAGATTTAAACATTGCAAGAGTTTAGGGGAAGTTTTTTTTTGTTTGTTTTTTGTTTTTGTTTTTTGTAGCATTTATTTGATGAATTTATGTAACACTTTCAGCTTAATAATTTCGGCTTGCTGTAATCTTGCACAATGTTCTGTTAGATCATCATATTCATGGATCTATTCTGCCCCCTAGTGTTTCATGTCCTTCTGCACACAGCATCTCAACTCTTAAGAACAGGAAAATTGCATTTTATACCACTCTCTGAAAATATCCATGTACATTTGTAATTGTAGATTTTAGGATATTGAATATAAGCCAGCAATGATAGTCTGCAGCATAAGTGTTATAATGAGAAAAGGAATGATATAGATTTATCACACCTTTTCCCCTCATCTTCATTGCTCTCTCTTTTAACAGGTGTTTTTAAGTGCTTTTTGTAACTCTTTCCTGTATTTAGTCTCCATAGTCCTACATTGACTGCCTGTCCATCAACACGTGTTTGCTGACCACAGTGTAAATAGATGTTTGTTAATAAAAGTCTGCTTTTCATCTACAGATCACAGCTCTTGTTTTTGTTACTCTGTGTTGTCCTGTCTAATTAAACAGCCATTTGAAGTGTTGGACAGGAGATTTCAAGATACTAAGTATAATAGTTGCAACACATAGGCCTAAAAAAAAAAAAAAATGATGTATTTGTACTTGTGGGCAGATTATTTTGATTTATGATTAGATTAATGATTCATAATACAAATTAGAGTAACCATGTTAAACCAAATTAATATTTATTGTAGGCCTATTAATGACCAATGAAACTACAAAGCTGGTGAGGGATATGTATAATTTACTATAGGGCTTTTCACACTGCGCTTAAAGGGTTAGTTCACCCAAAAATGAAAATTCTGTCATTTATTACTCACTCTCATGTCGTTCCACACCCGTAAGACCTTCGTTAATCTTCAGAACACAAATTAAGATATTTTTGTTGAAATCCGATGGCTCAGTGAGGCCTCCATAGGGAGCAATGACATTTCCTCTCTCAAGATCCATTAATGTACTAAAAACACATCTAAATCAGTTCATGTGAGTACAGTGGTTCAATATTAATATTATAAAGCCACGAGAATATTTTGGGTGCGGCAAAAAAACAAAATAACGACTTGTTTAGTGATGGCCGATTTCAAAACACTGCTTCATGAAGCATCAGAGCATAATGAATCAGCGTATCGAATCATGATTCGGATCGCGTGTCATACCAACAAACTGCTGAAATCACGTGACTTTGGCGCTCCAAACCACTGATTCGACACAAAAGATTAATTATGCTCCGAAGCTCTTCGGACCTAAAGCTTTTCAATGTTGTTTGATGACCTAGGACACTTTGCAATACATGGTAAGTAATTTCTATAAAAAAATAAATAAACTGATATAGTTGTTAATGAATTACTAATGTTAGATGTGAGTAAAATCCATGTTGTTTATTGACTTGCATGCTATCCTCTTTAACAAATTTGGAAAGACTTGGAATTATCCAAACCGGATGTTCCTGAGCAGCTCTTCGTGGTGGTGGTCATTATTGTGAAGAAAGAAAGGAACTTGTGCCTGCTGACTTTTGCAAAGTGATCAAGGAAGATAAAGGGAGTTTAGAATCAGCACACTTCAGTTGATTTAACTTAATTCAGCATGTTTTAACTTAAACCTTATTTTTAATCATATTTCAAGTTTCACTTAATTTTGTAGTACATTGTAACAGTCAGAAATATTTGACACACTTCTTTCATACAAGTCATACACTACTGTAAGAGGAATGGGTAAGAGCTTCCAGTTCTTGGGATGCTTACTTGCTGAAATCGTCAGTTCGTCAGAGTATCATTTCAATGAATAAGAATGCATTAGAAGAGTAGCTTCAATCCTTGAAAAGCTTCAAGTCCTGAACAGTGAACTGTGGTAGTGTTTCTGTCTTCGTTGGTGAGTTTCCATGTGTATTTACTTCCATGTTGTCACGGTTTTCCAGGCTCTTTTTCCAATGACTAAAATGCATGTTTAAGCTGTTTTAACTGAAAGTAACTTGCACTGACATCTTACAATTTGTCTGTGCTATTGTTTTGTCTCAAGATGAGCGCCAATAATGTATTTTTTTTGCTACTTAACCCCTTTCACAGACAAGGCTTAAACCTAGTCTGAGACTAAAATGCATGTCTGAGCTGTTTTAACTGAAAACATATCTTAAAATATATCACTGCCATTCTCAAGATAAACACCAGTAATGATAGTTTTTTCTAAGGCATGTCTATAAAAGCTACTTAAATAATTGAACTAAGGTCTGATCCTGGCTTATCCTAAGCCCTGTCTGTGAAACCTGGGTCTATTTGTTTGTCACCACGAAATGCCATTTTGTTTTTCCTGAATGTGATGTTAATGTCTGTTCAAACAGTGTGTGGTTATAAATACATTTGTATGTAAACTGAAGGAAGTTGTGAATTTTTCATTGAAACCATATTAACTGCAGCTCTTACATTGTCTCTGATTGAAATGAGTAGAAATAGACATTTAACTGGCCTAGAATCTTGCTGTACATAAAGCAAGATTGATTTGATATTGTTTCCATGTTAATTCAGTGTTAAATAGGTGATTTAATTATGGTTGAAAAAAACATTGATTTTACAACCATCTGGATCTATTTTTCATCATTGAAATAACATTATTTCAGGGTGCAAACCTGATGAAAAATCAATTTAAAATTTAACATTGATTCAATGATTAATTTGGTTAATGCGTTGATTCAAGGTTGGGTAATTTGTGTACCGAAGATTAATGAAGTTCTTACGGGTGTGGAACCGCATGAGGGTGAGTAAATGACAGAATTTTCATTTTTGGGTGAACTAACCCTTTAACCATGGGTTATCGTCCTTCTAGTTCTTAACACTGCTTTTAACCCTGGGTAAAGGAATGCTACACACTTGTAATTTAGAAGCGGGGTTGGCACCGCTTTTACCCGGGGTAATGAAACCCTGCTAAGGAGCAGGGTTAGCACCGCTTTTGGGGCTGGACTGAGTGGCAAAAGAACCAGCTGAATGACTGGATTTAATAGGGGAAACTGTGAAAATGCGTGTAAAACAATCGATTACACTAAAGGCTGGGCTCGAAAGTGTTTCTTACAACTTGTCAAAGAAACCTAATCCACTGATATTGACATGCAGCCAGGAGTCGTGTTTCCTGACATTTATGTGCCTGATTTCAACGCTGGGTAAATACATAAAGCAAATCTGCCAATGAAAGCCTTATATAACTACAAACAGGGTTAGGCAAAAATACATCAATATATATTTTAAAATAAAATACCAAATACCTTAATTTTAAGTGTATCAAAATAAACTACAAAATACAGCAGCCACACCATGTATCAAAATAAACCACTGTATTTTTGTATTTTAAAAATACTACAAAATACTTTTACAAGGGAGCATGAAATTTCTTCGCAAACCTTCCATCAATTGGCCCATTTGATCGATCCCTCCACCATTACACTGACTCAGCTGATGAAGTAAACAATGTTTGATAACGACAGCTTTCCTCTGCCCGAGTCATGCAATAAATCTGACATATGAAACCAGTTAAAGGCACAAATATGTAGGATTTTTAGATCAAAATATCCAAACTAACACTAGAACAATGTTAGATATAATAATGTAATGTTATATTTGTTGACTTGTGTACTTACATTAACCCCAAAAACATTTCCAAAATTGTCTAAATCCAGAGAAATAAGCAATTTTAACCAGGACACAGACCGTGTCCGTGCATCGCCTATCAGTGACATCATTATCCTCGATTTCCGGTTTTATTTTGTGGAAACCATGGAAACATCAAAGACACTTTAGTATATTATGTGTTTTATTAGACAGATGGGCAACTGATGAAAGAGATAGAGAGAGAGGAGTCATGAGAGAAGTCATGATCTACATGAGCTCTTAGATTTTCTTCTTTGTTTGCTATTTTGAGATGAGAAATAGATAAAAAAAAATCTACAAGAATACCACATACAGAAGTGAACTTTGATGAAAAGAACTCAGAAAATATAGTATTTTTGTTTTAAACCTAAATAATCAATGCAGAGGATCAGATTTCTAGCAGCAGGCCTGCTGGAAAATTAGAGAGAAGTTTAAAACAAGAGAAGATCCACTTATTCACAGAGGGAGAAGCAGTGAGTACAACTAAAGCTGCCCTGGGAATCTTTTTGTCTGGTTTGGTTGATTTTTGCAAGTATATGGGCATAAAATTGACCTTTTTTATATTTTTATAAGCTAAAAATGCTAAAAAGCTAAAACTATGGCTAGTTTTTTTTTTTTTTACAGTCTATGTGGCTAGCCCACACTCTAGCATTCCTCAATGTAGCAATTCAAATGAGCCAGAGAGAATCAACCAATCAGAGCAGGAGCCGCAATCACCCCACTGCCATATTCAGATGAGCTCAGACTGTGTGCCCATACTGACTCTGCAATGTGACTCAAAACTGACTCTGCAATGCAAAGCTACAAGCAGAAACCTTCAAACATTCCAGAGACTCTATTTGCAGATCTGTTCAAAACTGGAGAAATCTGCATCCTTATTTTCTTCTCTGATCACCCCAGTGCCTGGCATAAGGCCATCTTCACCCATTACCCTCTGTAAAGAAAGAAGGCATCTGTAATGGCTGGAAAGTCAAAATTAGAGAACCACACGACCCTGACAGCACTGTGATAACTGTGAACATCTATAAAAATGGCACAGTCATGGTACAGGGGAACCTGAAATTATTCCAGGCGGACTACAGAGCAATAGGTGAAGCTATGAAACATGAGAAAGCTTTACTTTCTGAAAGTCTGTCATCTGAGCAGAATCCACAGAACAGCACCTCAGATCTCAGGCCCAATCCTGCAGAAACTGCTAGGTGAGAACATCTCACCCTCCCTGCTCAAATCTATACCTCTACTTCAGGAGCACTTCACAGAACTGGAGATGGAGATGGTCCAACTCAGAGAAACTGTGCTTAAAGGTTATTATAGTTTTGCATTTTTCATTATTCTTTATTTTTATTTCGTTTTGACTTTTTGTTTTCAAATTCAGTTTAGTTTTAATTAGTTTTTAAAGTGGGTTTGCTAGTTTAGTTTTTATTTTTTGAAAATGCCTAGTTTTAGTTTAGTATTTATTAGTTTTAGTGTTAGTTTTAGTCTTTTTTTTTTTTTTTTGTAATTTGGGTTATTTGTCAGGGACAAGATTCAAAAAGGTCAGAAAAAGTATTGTGTAATAATAACTCAACAAAAACATCATACAATTTTAGAAAATGTTCATTAAAAATAAAACCAGTACATAAAATGTACATATGGGCACAAATATGTAAACAGTCTCAACACTCCGCAGTAAGTGCAAAATGTGTAAGTGACGTGTGCCAGTAAAAAACCTAAAGAGCCAACAGACTAAAGAAGACATACATGAACCGCATGTATTCAACCCATTTTCAAGCCACAACAAGACATTTCTGTCAGATTGTCAGGGAGCTCAATGAGAAAAGAACATGACAAATAACAAATTAAAAAAACTTTAAATACAGCTTTTCAATTTTTTGTGTGTGTGTGTGTGTGTGCACCGTGGGTGTGTGCGTGAGTGAGTGTGCATGAGAAAGAGAGAGATGGCTTTACTTCAGTCAAGCAATAATTTCTTATTGATCTTGAGAAAAACTCGTTGCACACCCTATACAAATACCACAGCTGTACAATTTTCACACCTATACTAAATTTACCCTATAGAATAGCCTACTCATCTGGATTGAAGCAGCAAACATTCAGTGTAAGAGTAAACAAATGACATAACATTATTTAATATTTGAATCACAGCTTATATAGTGTTTTGACATCGACAACCCAAGTGCATTTTACCTCAAACTTGCGACTAGTTAACTTTCTAAAGTAGCAATCGCTTCCCGGGTCGACATTAATAAGCTGATTCATAACGCTCCGAAGCTTCCTGAAGCAGTGTTTTGAAATCGTCCATCACTAAATAAGTCGTTATTTTGGGTTTTTTTTGGCGCACCAAAAATATTCTCATCACTTTATAATATTAATATTGAACCACTGTACTCACATGAACTGATTTAAATATGTTTTTAGTACATTAATGGATCTTGAGAGAGGAAATGGGTCAATCCAACCGTTTCCTTTTGACTTTGTATTGAGGCTGCCTTCTTGTCATTTCTGACTTATAACAAAAATGCCTTAAAGCTGCTATCTGACATGGTATACAGCAAACAAGCTAAAAAGTTAGTTAGCTAAAAATAAGTTTTTATAAGCTGTTGAGCCCAAAACACAAATGTTTAGGTAAAATTCATTATTTTTAATGTCAAAGAATTATTTCACCTGTCGCTGATTACATTCCCCTCCAGTGTAGTACTTATAGTAATATGACCCGTTGTGCTCTGACTCACTGCCTGTATCCACTTTTGTGTCCTTAAACATTCGTTTTTTCCATCTGGCACTGTTCGGAGTCGAATAATCGACTCTTTTGGAGTCGGACAGGGTTGCCAGGTTTTCATAACAAAACCCGCCCAATTTCTGCTCAAAAATAGCCCAAAACTAGCCCAATCGCATTTCAGGGGGGTACCGCTTTAAAGGTGCCCAAGAATGCTTTTTCACAAGATGTAATATAAGTCTAAGGTGTCCCCTGAATGTGTCTGTGAAGTTTCAGCTCAAAATACCCCATAGAATTTTTTTAATTAATTTTTTTAACTGCCTATTTTGGGGCATCATTAACTATACACTGATTTTGGCAGCGTGCGGCCCCTTTAATTCGCCAGTGCATAAACAAAGTTCACACAGCTAATATAACCCTCAAATGGATCTTTACAAGATGTTCATCCTGCATACTGCATGCATGCTTCGAATTATGTGAGTAAAGTATTTATTTTGATGTTTACGTTTGATTCTGTGTGAGTTTGAGGCTATATGCTCTGTGGCTAACGGCTAATTCTACACTGTTGGAGAGATTTATAAAGAATGAAGTTGTGTTTATGAATTATACAGACTGCACATGTTTAAAAATGAAAATAGTGACGGCTCTTGTCTCCGTGAATACAGTAAGAAACGATGGTAACTTTAACCACATTTAACAGTACATTAGCAACATGCTAACGAAACATTTAGAAAGACAATTTACAAATATCACAAAAAATATCATGATATCATGGATCATGTCAGTTATTATTGCTCCATCTGCCATTTTTCGCTGTTGTTCTTGCTGGCTTACCTTGTCTGTGCACAGATCCAGACGTTAAAAGTGCCTTTCCTTGTCTAATGCCTTGAACATGAGCTGGCATATATGCAAATATTGGGGTCATACATATTAATGATACGTAACATAATACATGTTACGTAACAGTCGGTGTTATGTTGAGATCCGCGTGTTTTCCGGAAGTCTTTTAAACAAATGAGATTTACATAAGAAGGAGGAAGCAATGGGGTCGTTTGAAACTCAATGTATGTCTTTTCCATGTACTGAACTCTTGTTATTTAACTATGCCAAGGTAAATTCAATTTTTGATTCTAGGGCACCTTTAAAAATCGCTTTCCGGGGGGTAAAATTCGCATTCCAGGGACTAAATATCATGTTATTTTGGGTCGATTACTGGAGTCGAACCCCATGTCGATGCATCACTTCTAGATAGATAGATAGATAGATAGGCAGGCATTCTGTGTGTCTGTTTAGATTTGAATGTTTGACAGTTGGAACATTCAGTGTTCAGTCTATGGGATTTTTTGTGATCGCCCGTTTTAAGAAAACCGTAAGTCCGGTCAGTTAGAAAAGAAGCTATATAGCAAGTTTAAAATATTATGCTCAAGCCAACATAATAGACTAAACATATAACGATCAAAAAATATTTCTAAAATACGTAATAATAATTTTCACTTAATGCTAAATTATTAATGGAAATCACTGTAACGTTAGCCTACTGATATGACTATACCAAAATATCACGTAGGCTTTATTTTGTTATCATCCGAATCATATGCTCGCTTTTTGTCAGCATTTGCATCTTCAGTCGGATGCAGTTCAATATAAAAACTGAATAGGCCCTTTGAAGGTGAAAAGCAAAAGAGTCCGTTTCACTTTTTCGAGGTCAAATGTAGTAACCAAAACCGTCCCTCAGGTGGCGATATTGGCTGATTGACACACACGGTCGGCACAGAAGAAGAAGAGGTATTCTCGCGCGGCTGCGATGTTCTCGATTAATGTTTCAATATGGCTGCCTCCTCGAGTAGCGCTGCCACTGCTAAACAGAGTGATCAATCTTCACTGCCGAAGAAACGGAGCCAGACACAGAGTTCTGTCCAGGATTCAAGGATGTCGATGCATTTGTCAAGGTCGGTTTGTCGTGTCAGCGCTGTAACTAACTGTAAACACTATTGCGACGTGGAAAGAGTAGCCATGCGTGCTCACGCAGCAACGCTTGAGATGTAAAGTGTACACATGTGAGGTCGCAGTGAATGTGTTTGACTGGTGTTTGTCTGCACAGCACGGGCTGGGAGCGGTGGTCTCTGCCACGAAAGCGTCTGCAGCTCTTCCAGCAGCGGGAGATGAGTTTGATCTGTACCGCAGCTTCCCTGCCTTCCAGAACTTCTGCGCCTCACAGGGGGATCGACTCTTACACTGGTAAATACCCTTACTGAAGTACTGTACCTGGATACACTGAGGGTTAATGCCAAGTCTCAAGGTTCAGGTTACTTAAGAATGCCATGAAACTACCATGAGGGATGTCGTAAAACAGAGAAATACCATGGTATATTTTGATACTTTTTGTTGGTGAACTGGCGAAGTATAAATCACACAGTAGATCAAACTGATACTTCATAGATTTGTAGATCCATAAACTCTGTAAAGGAAATGCTCATCTTTGCCATCAGAATGTCTTTGAGGTCTCCTATAGTGATTGTCCAGTAGCAAGATATTATTTCTGATATCCTACTGGATAAACTGAAATTTATACCCTATCTATCTATCTATCTATCTATACATAACACCATACACACGATGCTTAACAAATTTATTAGACCACCTGTCATAAAGAGAAAGCACAAATATTTTAGGAATCTGTCAAAAACTACAAACTTTATTGCCATTTATTAGGGAAATAACTCTATCAGGGGTGTTTCCTCCGAGGAGGCAAGGGAGGCAGAGTCTCCTCAAAAAGAATAGGATGAGAAAATAATCCATTACATATAAAACAACACAAATATTACAATTATGACATAAAAGAGCGCAAGTCATGCGTATTTCTAAAGGAACACTGCCCAACAGCGACACCCGCAGGTGAAGTTACAGCAGGAGTCATGCCTCCCTTTGCTCTCATAGGAAACCATAGAAAAACATCAGACCCCGGGTGCGGGGGTTTTGTGGGGGGTAATTGAGAATGAATGGGGGAAAGTCACGTGAGAGGAGGCAATGTCTCCATCACGCTGTGATTGGATGTAATTGGTTATGATTGGTTTGTGCGATAAATCCGCCTCTTGTTGACGTGCGCGTTCCGCGCGTCAGTTTGAATGAACAAATGATGGCGTCAATGGGAAGACTAATTAAAAAGTAAACGGATCACCCAGTTAAATATCACCGCTTTATGTCATGTCAAAATCAAACTTGAAATGGACTGAAAACATGACTGCGTTTTTTTTTTTTTTTTTTTTTTTTAGTGCAATCAGATTGGTGAAATTAAAAATACATTTCGTGCATGACTGATGATCCAAAATATCCTAGGTTGACAATTAAAAAGAAAAACCGCAATATACAAATAAAATATATTTTTTAAATTATTACAGCCTTCAGTTATTATTTTGGAATGAATGTAGAAATGCTTAAAACACTAACTTGATGAGATTGACTTGGTTTTGATAAATAGAACATTACATTGTTAATGTAAAAATACAAATAGAATTGTATTTGGTTTCTTTTTTGATGTAATGTAAAGTAATGTTCATTTAACAATGAAGATGTGTCAACTTTAAGAGTATGCATGAATTTACACTGATTCATCAAAAAAAAAAAAACACCACTGCACGCCACTGATGTGTATGTGTGTATATATATATATATATATATATAATATATATATATATATAATATATAATGATATATATATAATTATATAATGTATATATATAGTGTATATATGTATATGTATATATATGTATATGTATAATATATGTGTATTATGTATATGTATATATATGTGTATATGTATATGTATATATATGTGTATATATGTATATATATATGTGTATATATGTATATGTAATATATATGTGTATATATGTATATGTATATATATGGTATATAGTATATGTATATATATGTGTATATATGTATAGTGTATATATATGTGTATATATGTATATGTATATATATGTGTATATATGTATATGTATATATATATGTGTATATATGTATATGTTATATATATGTGTATATATGTATATGTATATATATATGTGTATATTATGATAGTATATAATGTGTATATATGTATATGTAATATATATGTGTATATATGTATATGTGTATATATGTATATGTAATATATATGTATATATGTATATGTGTATATATATATGTGTATATATGTATATGTATGTGTATATATATAGTGATATTGTATATGTATATGTATATATATAGTGTATATATGTATATGTATATGTATATATAGTGTATATATGTATATGTATATATGTGTATAATGTATATGTTATATGTATGTGTATATATATGTATATATGTATATATTATGTGTATATGTATATATAATATATGTGTATGTAATATATGTGTATATGTATATATGTGTATATATGTATATATGTATATGTATATATATAGTGTATATATGTATAT